>VUQR01012429.1:0-10074 GCA_015108515.1 Hemichromis elongatus | reverse complement strand
GATTGAAACCCAGAAATTGTTGGCTAGGTCGCTAAAAAGAAGAGTGGTTTAAAAAAAAAAAATCAGCAACTAATCAGAAAGCATAAGAGTGCATAGAGGAGGAAAAAGACAAAGTGGAAGCAGTTAAGACAAGAGGGGAGAATAGATGTGGAGAGGGGACAGGGCAAGAAACTAGGAGTGGAGGGAGTGAATTCATGCCAAGAATAGATAACCTTGATGTTAAAAGCTACATCCGTTGGATGTGTCTTTCTGTGACATATTGATGGCCCTTGAAAAGAGTCAAGCTGATTGTATGCAGGGAACAATCATTAAACCCACTCCATCTCCCTCCCCTCTCTGACTCCCTCCGTCTTCTTCTTATAAGTGTGCGCTGATGAAATGCTACAAGACCCGCACATGCTATGAGCTACAAAATTTGTCCATTCCTTAATTCTTACGTGAACTATGTCTCTTACACAATCTGCCTCCTTCCATCTGTTAGTTGTTGAGACCCCAGAAAGCTATGTCTACTACCTCACTGTTAATATTATTACTAATATTATTTTACATCAGATTTGGCCCCACATTTAGCTGATTCTCTGGATGTCTCTTGTTAGGCCACAGCATCTTTAACATGTGAGGAGTTAATGTAGGAAAATTGCTGGAGATTAGCCCACTTTTCTGGCATTACCAACAAAAGACAAATGACTGTTCAGGTATAATTTACAACCACACTCCAGATTGATGCATTTTATTATTTGCTGTACAATCATATTTCATGTATTACCACTGTCTTGCCAAGTTAATACTCTTAGGCAGTGCCTGTTCGATATTACAGTTTAATAGTTGCAGCATAAGTCTGAAACAAAGGAGAAGCTAATGCTCTCCTAAATATCCACATAAAAAATGATGACGTTCATCTGTCCAGGTTTCTTTCCCGAAAACTGTCTGAGAGATACATTAAAACAATAACTGCAAGATTTAATGATTATTATAAACAATGACACTTAATTTGATTAGGAATAAATTATTGTCTTTCTGTCTTTTCTTTCTGATTATTGCTGTTTTTTTTTCTTGGATTGAAAAAGGACACTAGTATTAAATGTTGTAGTAATCATTTGCAGTAAAACTATAAAACATCCTTGATCTTTGTCAATTCTGTCTGCTGGGATTGCTTTGCCCCTTTGGTTATACTGTACTTTAGTAATACTAAGAAATTCTATGTTCAACAGCAACTGTTGATGCTGTATGTGTTGATTTGGTGTTAGAGCACTGTAAATATGACGCTTGCACAGTTAGCTTACTCACACTGTGGGAGAATGGCCCATCAAGCCCCTGTAGGGAGGACACATGCTCTGGGTAATCAGCTCGCAAAAGACCAGACTTTTCTGACGATGAACCCACACTGCAGCAATCACCAAGCAGGAGATGCAAAAAAACAATCCTGCAGGCTTTTAATAAAGACAAGAGGGTTTGCGTCTAACTTGGGGCTGTATGACATACAGTATGTAGTACAAAGGCCTGACTGTTACTCCACTGGGGCATGATGGAAACGTTAGCCTCCCCGTCACTTTGTTAATCTGTCACTTTAATGGCTGCTCCCACCGTTCTCCCCGTGTGCTCGAGATTAAAGGGGGCATGAGTTTGTGATAATGTGTACATGGTTGAGAGTGTGGGTGTTGATTCGAGTGTGCTCATCCATGTCTCAGGGTACACTACCACGTTTGGCACTGTAACACTTGTTATTAAGTATCAGTTCATCAGGCAGAGCCCCACCGGTGTGACTGTGGCCTCAGAGGGCATTATGTAAGACCGAGTTTGGCTTAGTTATTCCCTTTCCTGTCTCCAGCCACCCCATCTTTCTCCTGGTTTCTCTTATAATAAGAGCAAACACTTGCTGTGAAGGGAATGCAGTGAACTGGAATGTGTTTATGCACCAAACACACAGCTTAATGTAGTGCTGAAACGTAGAGCTTTCAACGTTCATGCACTTTTTCACCCACTGGGAGACGGACCTCTTGCCTGTTCTTTGTTCTTCCCCTTTTTCCTTAATTTAAACTCCCACTTCTCCTATGATCGCCCACAAGTGTATATATTAGCGCTGTTGTGAAGTTACAGGTCACACATTTTCCAGCTTTTTCTGATTGGTACTGGAGAATCACAGAATGTGGTCCCTCCAATCCTTCTCAGTCCCCACAGGCTAGTGACGAGCTCAGCAGAGTGTGAAGGTTTGAGGGGCCTTTGGCTTTAGATCCTTCATCTGTGAAGGTTATCTCTGAAAGGCTTTGGTTGCAACCTACAAATATATCCCCTCTAGGTAAGGTCTTATAGGGAGCCTTGGTTCTGGTACCGCAGTGGGTAATTTCTCCCCATCGCCCTACTCCTGGAGAGCGCGAGTTTCTCGCTGGGTAAGCTGTGAATATGTGAAAGGCCCTGGTACCCATGTGATCAGAGCACTGTGAGACACCCCGATTCCTGTGGTGTCAAGCCCACTCTCCAGCAGTGGCACCTATATCCCCAGGCAAATCACGGCAGCTGGAATTCATCCCCCCCGCCCCAGCCTCCTGACTGTCAGAGAAGCACATGCACACACACGTACAAACACACACGTGTATGTACCCCCCGTACACCGGGGGAGCAGGCAGGCACGGAGCTGGTCCTGGATTTTATCGGAGGTGACAGCTTCTCACACTTCAGTGTTTGGATCACCTCAAGTAGCTGGGCTATGAGGGGAAATGAGCACTGCTCCACTACAAAGTCCAGATTTAGATTGACTGAGCTTGTCCTCGGGCCTGTGGGCTTCTGCTGCTGCTGTACTGCTCCTCCGCCTGACAGAACACCCACTACTGCTGCCAGGGACTGGTGTGTGTGTGTGTGTGTGTGTGTGTGTGTGTGTATGAGTCTGTGTGTGTTTGTCTCGCCGTACTCTATATGTGTGCATATGTGTGTGTCACTCGGTAGCGTCTACTTTGAAGAGTCGGAGAGAGTGGGGGAAAGAGAGCGATGTGTCAGGTTTGGTTAGAATTGAGGGTGGCATCAGAATATGCTTGGCACTAATATGGCACCAGTATCTCTGTCCCCGTCTCTGCTTTCTGTCACTTAGTTGCCATTCTCTCCTCGCCCTTGACAATGTCTCTTTGGATTATGTGATTGGACTTACCACTTGGAGCACCCCTCATCCCTCTGCAACACTGCCTCTCCAATGAGTCTCTCCTTTTCTGCCTTGCGTCTGGCCTGCCCCTCCCTCCTCCCGTAATGCACTTGATGTCTATTTAGAAAAAAGAAAAAAATGGTGAAAGCTTTATCTGTTCTCCTGTCAGATGATCATTGACGGCGCTAATGCCACTTGTCCTTGCCTCATTTGGCGAGAGGTGACACCTAGGTACAGCCCGCCACATTCATCAAGTGGCAGTGGAAGCGATGTGACATAAACGTCTGCAAACCAAATACTGAGCTCGGGGCAGCTCACTGCATGGACAGCACCGCCTCTCACTAAAGAAAGAAGCACTGCAGACCATCTTGGTTTCATCCTTTAATCTGGCTTTGAGTAAAACCAAGTGTTAAAATGATTTTCCTCATTGTTATTCCAGGAGATTGTTTCTTTCTGGGTTTTTTAAATAGCTAATATCTAATGTAAGTTTTTTAAATAATATAGGATAGATAGATCGTTTTGACTAGTATTGTAGTTTAAGCAGTTCCATCCATGAGAACTGTTATGTGTAGATTGTTTCTTTCACCATTTACTGATTAAGTATAAATATGATACCTTATTGAAAAGTAATATATGCACATAAACATGTCAGAGATGATGAAAAGCAGGATGTCCTCTTATTTGAGAGACCTGGGTAAAGAATATTTGGAAATGTTTTACATTTTTCTGCCAGAAAGTTTAATTTGTAATGATAATAATCATTAAATCCTGCATTTAATTTAATCCATAATTAGTAAAGTAACCTTAGGATAAAGTAAATAATACACTTTCCTGATTAAACTTGCATGCTGGCTGCATCTGTTTGAAAGCACAGGCAAATATCCAGGTCTCTCTCTGAAACTGCCTCTTTCACCCGCCTGCACGGAGCAGACACACACCCAGTTCAGTCCTGCCATTTAAAACTGCACGACTGCAGTAAACAAAACGTTTTAGTGTAATTTCAGTGTTTCTCATTTCGAAACTCACTCCTAGATTTTATTTGAGAGTTTGGTGAAACTGAAGATGCCTTCAATATTATTTATACATCTGCATAGCTTCAGGATATTTTAAAGTAGAATGGGAAGTTTCAGCCCCTTCTCTGTGGAAACATCTCCTAGTTTGGATTCAGCAGACAGACACCCTCTCTACTTTTAAGATTCGTCTTAAACCAGTCATGGCAGCTAGCCACCCCTGGTTCTGCCGGAGGTTTCTTCCTGTTAAAAGGGAGTTTTTCTTTCCCACTGTCGCCAAGTACCAGTTCAGATGAGATCATTTTATTGTCGGGGTTTTCTCTGTATTATTGCGGGGTCTTTACCTTACAGTATAAAGCACCTTGAGGTGACTGCTTTGTGATTTGCTGCTATATAAATAAATAAAATTGAAATGTAATTAAAATGAACTGACAAGTTTGCTATTTCTTGGTTTTCTGCCATTCTTATAAACAAACCGCATCAGAGTTGGGCTGTGAGGGTCTTGCCAGCAGGTTGCAAACTGCTGTTGTTAATCTGTGAATGAGACTGCAAATGCACTGCAGTTATTTTATACTACAACCTAGAAACTGCTGATTGTTGAAGTGGGATTTTGACACTAAAATGTTCACAGAAATGCAGTTTTGTTAGAAACAGTGGTTGCATTTCAGTGTGAAAAGTACATACAGGTACAGGTAACTAAATACACTTCAGTATCAGAGGTGACTGTAATACTTATTTCTTAGGTGGATCAATAAATATTATTAACTTTTCCACTAACCCAAACTGATTTAACTCTCCTCTTTCTATTTTTAGGAGTATTCGCCAAATGTCGATACATGTACTACGGCAAGCACTCAGAGGGCAACAGATTCATCCGAAATGATCAGCTCTGACGGACAGCCAATCAGCCTTAGACTTAGAGACGAACATGGAAGACGGTAGATGCTAACCGAAGGACGGGAGGATCAAGTCAGTCTTATTTATTGAAACCAGTGGTGATTTTTTCTCACCTGATCACCTGATGTGGAAAAAAAAAGATTTAAACTCCTTGAAATGTGTTCCTCTATAAGAGGAAGGTTTCCTTTTTTAAAAAATTTGTTGTGTTTTTAAAGATCATATTCCAGCCCCATAGTCAGCTTCTGCCTCCCTGCAAGCAGCTCAGCCGGAGATGACACACTGAATGACATGATTGCCTCTAAGCATTTGCAACTGCAAAACTCACAACACATAAACACAAGAGCACAAGCCTCTCTCTCTCTCTCTCTTCCTGTCTGTCTCTTTCTCTCTCTCACTCACACTCACACACACACACACACACAGTCAATGACGAACAGCCAATTGCGTCCTCTTCCTTGACAGCCATGATGGATCACTTGTCCACTACCACCACTAATCAAGGGTGAGGAGGTTATGGTCACACACCTGGGGCCTGACATGGACTCATCTCTTTCATCGTGTGTATCATTCGCTCACACACACTCACATCTTCTTTAAAACATTAAGAAAACGGTTTGACAGAACAGCGTTTATACAGCTTCATTAAACATTGCTGTGATTTTCAGTCGACACCCGAGGCATGATCAGTGTGTCTTGTTTAGTTTGAGGCAGAATTTTTTTTGTGTATGGGTTTGTTTGTTTTTTTCAGTTATTTTTATCTTTTGGTTTCTAAAAAAGAGAAAATCTCTTCCAGAAAGTCAAAAATCTGATAGCTCAGAAGATTTGGTGAGTTTCTTCTACAGTGTGCACATTTTTGTTTGTTTCAAACAAAAGAAGTCGTACGAAATTCAGCTCAAACGTAAAAATAAAACATTCCAGGACCAGCTTTAGTCAAGAAAAGACTTGCTGTTGGGTTTCTTTCCAGGTTCATGTCTGAAATGTTGCTCTCTTTATTTGCTTTACAATTTTCAGAAGATCTAAGCCAATGTAATAACCAGTGTTGCTGCATGAGAAATGTTTACATTTTGTTATTCTCTTTATAATTACCGTGGCTTACCGTTGTGGTATTGATCCGTTTAATGCCCTCTCACAGCAGCGGGTCAAATTCTAAGGCAACAAATTGAAATTTTAATGTAAATGATGTAATAAATCTGATCTGATATGAAATTGTATTAGCAGGATTTAATTAAATGGGTTGAACTAACACATGTCTCTTGTCAATTTGATGTGGCGTTTAAGGTAGTACGATGCTTTCATATTTAATTCCCTCTGCTGGCGCATGTCCATCACATAGACATTATTTTTCCTGCATAAAGCTTATTAAAGATGTCAGTGACTGACAAAACTCATCTGTCATCAAATCATAAGGCTTGATTACTTACACTTTAGAAGTGATGGAGGTGAATAAACCACAGTGATGAGACAGAGGCTTTATTTATTTGGGACTTGAAAGAAACCATGTTGAGCTTCGGTACAGCGTGTCACTCATCCACAAACAGAGGAAGAAAAGGTCAGAGATAGCCCGATGCAATGTTTGTTCACTGTGTCTCTTTCAGTTCGTCTCATATTTCTATTAGCTTAAACATTTGCACTAGCATACTATACTGTGTGTGTGTGTGTGTGTTTGCTTGCTTGTATGTGCTCGTTCACTTCACAACTTTCAACAGGACTGTGTGACCATATTCCAGATGACATGCCGTTCAGGAGCCTGGTCACTAGTGCTGGCGTTTCAAAATGACAAGGTTTATTTGTCTGTGTTTTGATATGCTCAGAGGAAACTGGGGCTGACAGCCGGAGGAGGCAGGAAGAGGGGAGCCACAACAAGTTCCCCCCGCACGACACAAAATGTCATCCTTCCCCTGGCTGCGGCGCACGCCCAGCCATCCTGCTGAAAAGAGCAGACATTTAAAACTTTGTGACATGTGTCACAGGCACTGCCATTGAGCCAGTGCCACTGACGGAGCTGGAATTGACAGGCCCCGAGCCACCGGAGCTGGCTGGGGGACACACCGAGTTTGGTGCGTGTCACTTCCCATCCTCGTCAGGGATGCATCCCGAGCTGCCACACCAACACAAACTGCATTATGGGGTGGGCAGGGAGTGCCAGATTGGGTTGACATATGCTTGACGTGTGCCTTTGTGCACGTGGTGCGATGAATGGGATGCTTGGCATCACAGAGAGTAGATTAATTAAGGTATGAGGTACAGATCTACCTGTAGGCGGTGCCCTCCTTGACCCTCTGCTCCGTCACTGAGGCTGCTCCTTGGGAACTTCTTGGCTGAACAAATGGCACGCCACTTCATCACAGCAGATCAGTGACATTCTGCTATAGTAGCCCTGCAGGCTCCACTACAAGCCGCAGTGTGCATGTGTATCTGTGCATAGGCACACAAATAGGAAGTGTAACTCTGAATGTGCATATTTTTATGCAAGTCCATATCTGTGTGAGCATCATCTGGGTGCACAGTTAGTCAATTTTTACTGTTGATTTACTTAGCAACATCCTAGAAAGGGAACGTGACACAATAAAAACCTAAACGCTAACAATACGGCACATACATTTTGTAACTGCTCTTTTTGCTTGATTTTTGATGTGCTTTTGATAGCCACATAATACAGATGACGATGTGATAGCTCTTCCTGTATCCATATTCAATATGAGAAAGTTTCATTTCATTTTATCCTGTTGCACAGTCTTTAATAATACTGCACATTCTTTTACAGCAACTGTTGCACAATATTAAAAGGCTTTCAGACTGTAAGTATATTAAAATGTATTTGCATATTGTATGAGCTCAGATTTTTCTTGCATTGTTAGCAAAGTGCAATTCTCCTCCCCAAAGGCACAAGAGTGTGTGACTTGCTGTCAAGAAAACTAAGGACCAATCGCCCCATCACTAGATATCAGCTCACAGCCTGATGACTGATTGGCATGAGCTAATGCAAATGTACAAGGAGGCGGAGGAAGGAAAAAGGACTTGTCTGTATGAGTGACAAGTGGCCACTGATAGAGCAGCAGACAGGATGGGGCGAGATTTAGATTTAACTGTCCTCCTGGCTCTAGAAATCTCTTCCCCCCCTTTTTCCTTTCCTACCCCACTTTTTCTCTGTCTGTGTCTGACATGCAAACCCCTTCCCTCCTGCTACTGAAGACATCTGGCAGCACACTGCTGTCTCACTTGATCCAGAGGAGCTGAAAGGGGGGTGGGAGAGTGGCCCTTATTTCCGGGCCTGGTCTTAGATGAGTAACATTTGTCACTCAGGGTTGTGCTGTAGTAATTAGCTTGTCAGTGGGCACCAGGCTGAGCTGGCTCTTTCTGCTAAGAAAGATGGACAGACTGACACAGGAGCTGACAGCCAGTCGATAATGTGGCAATTAATGTCATAAATAATTCCACTGCCAATTATATCAAAATGGACCCCGTTCTTTCACAGGGCCTGGTACTCCCTTATCATTTCCTCTGATAAGGGGAACAACTATCCACCCCACCCCCCCATAATTATGGGGCTTTTTATATGGAAATATGGCATGGCCTTGCTCGCTCACATGTTTATAGCACAGGGGTGAAAAGTAGAGCGAGGTGGACAGAGCAATAAATGTAACATGCTAATAAATGTTTTTCGTGCCCTTTACTTTAGGTACTCCAACAGGTCATGTGGCAGGACAGTGAGGCATTTCAAATGTCACTGGCATGCACGAAACGGGGGGAAAAAAACTTGATTTGAAAATGTAGGCAATTATGTGAGAGAGATCGATTTGAGCTGATATTCTAAAGGTTGCAAAAGCTTAACCAACAGTGAGAATATTGATCCTGACGCCCCATAGCTTGGTGGGAAAAATCATATCTATTCTGTCTTCAAGATGCAGGTCAATCAATCGCAGTAAGTGTGAATACTTGATGCGCTGGAATCCACAAGGGCTCACTGAATAGTAAATGTGCTGTATATTGGAGGGAAGTAAAAGTGGGAAAGCGGGAATTTGCTTTGAAATGCTTATTATCCAGCGCCTCGGCCTGTTTCCGCGGGCTCATTTGTCTCGACAAGTGACTCAGTCACTGTGAACAGTCCCCATCAGCCTGACACTAAACTCTTCCTGTGAAATGTATGAGCAAATAAAGTGAGCTCAGCACATGTAAAGCCCTCCTAATGCATTGTAAAACAGCCTTAAACACATCAGATGTATCTTCGGGATGGGAAGGTCGCTCTGATGGTAATATATGGTCTGCGCTCAGAAGTCTCAAGGTCGTGTCAAATTCGCCTACATAATGCATGATTTCCCGTTACTCTTACAGACTCCAATCATGCCTCGCAAGCCTTGAGATGAAAATTTTAATAAGTAAATCAGCCACCTTGCTGGCATTTCTATTACCCCTCAATGTGCACTGACAGAGAAAATGAATAATTCCAAATAATAACACATAGTAACAAATCATATTTACTACAGCGAGAGAGAAAGAGCTGCCGTGGATGTAAAACCGTTAGCCAGTCTAAGTTATTCTTTCAGCGCGCCTGTATGGATTTTACTTCTGTTTTGTGTTTGTTTTGCGCTGCTGTGTAAATGTGTTCTTTGTACTTTATGAAGATGAGCGTGTCGCTCCTCCACTTGTCACAGTCCTCTCGTTACACTGTGTGTAATTATTGTGTCACTTATTGCACGAGAATTGCTTTGCTTTGAATAAAGCAGTTAAATGACCCTGTTAGCATAATTAATTTAACCATCCTGAGGGTCTGCAAAGTCGCAGCCTCATGAATATTAATCACTGTCAGTGTCGTGCTAAATATTGCACGACAACAACGCAACGTGTTTCTGTTTCGTGTTTGTTTTGAAGCGATTCGTCGTTTGATGCGATTTTTGGAGTGAAATTTGGACTCTTTGTTCCTCGTTCTCAGACGCTCTTTTGGTTTTGTTTCGTTTCCTTTTTTCATTAACAATAACACATTTAATACAATCGGCCACATGAAATCGGATAAATATTTGATCAGACACTTTCACTTTT
>VUQR01012428.1:0-16626 GCA_015108515.1 Hemichromis elongatus | reverse complement strand
AAAAACAGTCAAAAAAAAAAAAAAAAAAAACAGCAGCTGACAGCGCTGTACATACCGGTAGACTGGTGGGTAATGAACAAGCGAATAATGCAGAAAACAGAGATTTTTAGATGGGAAACTGTTCTTGAAGTACACCGAGAGTGAGAGAGAGCTGTGCATGAAGTGTCATTTTATTGTGGTGGAGGCAAAAATAAACAGCAAGAGGGAATTCATGATAATGTTTATGTGAATCTTAGTTTGGATCTTCTTTTGCTGCTGGTTCAATCAGTTTTGGGTGGAGAGAGACAAAACTGCAGCTTCAGATTCTTCAGATTCTGTGTGTCCATGTACGTGCCATCGGGTAAGAAAGCCGACATCTCACTGATTCTGCTGCGTCGGCGGCTCCGCGCTTTGTGTTTATGTCTTTGTGCAGAATCTGTGTACCTGCTCTCATTTCCTGTTTTAGCTGTTTGTTGATTGTAGAAATTTTGTGAGGTTTAACCTGAGATTCTGGCGTTTCCGGGCAAAATAAATGTATATTTAAAAATTGATTCAGAATTTTAATGAATTATATTCAAGCTAGAATCGATTTAACTGGAGAATCGATAATCACCCACCCCTAATAACGATCACCAAGTTCTGGGAAGACAAGCCGATGGACCAGTTGCAAGAAAAAAAACCCAAACATGCTAGGTAGGTGTGTTTTAATCTCATGATTCATATAATACTGATGACGGAGGCTAACACACTTACCTCTCATCTTTTCTTTCCTCGCAAAACCAATAGATCCTCGACTTCTTTTAAGCGTGTCGCAGCGCAATTCTTAGCATATGTTGGTTCCTGCAACTGGTCCGTCGGGTTATTGTGTCCCCAGAAATAGTTCCCTTGTGCTTTTGGAAATCTGTTTTTAATTTTTTTCTATTTCCGTTTTCGTTTTTCCCATTTCTGTTGTGTTTTGTGTGCTTTTGCAGCGTTTTTCATATTGCTGGTGTTTTCATAAGTTGCAGTCCGTTTGGCCTCACAGGGCCACCGTAGGGGAAACGCCTCAAACAACAACCTGCTGAGCAGATTGGGACAGTGTAAACCTAAATATCTGCATATAAAAATATTAGGGAAATCGGTTTCTGTTTTGTGTATCTGAAAGGGAAAAAATCGTCTGATATTTAAAAATATTAGATTTTGGAACCACTAAATATCAACAACAGTATTGATATCTCTTATGGCTCTAAATGCAACCCTCACTTTTGGTAAGTTCACAGCATGTAATGTTATATTTGCAATAACACACTACACAATCGAATACGTGGTGTACATAATGTACTACACACAAGTCTACTAATGGAAGTAACCAAATTGAGACGACGTATTAGCCTCTGCTGGTCATTGTTTACAAATGCAGATCAATTTTAAAAAGCAATTATAATGTTGATGGAGAATGCATTTCAGCAAAAGCATTCCCTCATTTGCTCTCCACTTGGACTGTGGATGTTACCAGAGGGACTTCATGATTGGACAACTCAAGCTGATTAGAAACAGAGACCAGAAATCTTCCAGCCACAGATTCTACAAATTCACTTACAGATAGCTGATTATGAAGATTAGTGTCAAAACCCAACGCACAGCGAGGTAGCTAATTTGAAAGCTTATTTACAGCCTGCATGATCTCTGCTCAACTTTCTTGACTTTTTGTTTTACTGATGTCTCCACTGAGCTGAAATGATGAGAGTTGCATAAATGAATAAAACTGTGCTAAACTGTAGTTGTCCTGTACTTGCTGGATTTGTACAGGAGTTTGTTTCACAGGAGTTGAGTTCTACATGTCATGTATTGTTGACTTCTCCTGAGAAAGTAAAACTTGGTGAGCAATGGGCAACTTTTTATATCTGTCCCCTTCAGGGTGACAAGACAGAGCAGACACACAAACTCACTACTTTTATAGTGATGACTGTGCCTTTCTCCTCTGTCTTACGATGCCAAGAGGGACAAGCCCACTCGTTCATGTGGTCAGAGCCACAGTCGTCTTAACTTTGGATACATGTCTGATATAAAGGTGGAAAATAATACTACAGAAATGTTAAGTTAAGGGGAATGAAGGCCTCAGTTGGCTAATTCTCAACAAGTTCTTTAATGATAATGGTGGTGGATATTAGCTGATTTTGAAGATGACAAATGGTGATAAAAATCCAAGAGATTAAAGTCAGAAAGGAGGATTTATTGGCTTATTTGCCAAATGTTTCAACAGGAGTCTGTGTCAAGGTATGGAAGGGGAGGCTAATCCCTATAAACATATACCTTCATATAAATTTGCACGTTCTAGAGGAAAAATCAGAAATCAGATTTTTCTGATTTCCTGTTTTAATCCACAAGTAAAAACTGACCAATCACCTTTGATCAGTCTGAAAACCACCAGCCATCATTTGAAGAGGTTTTGAAATTGAACTGTTGGGAATTCTTGAATACCATTATCCACTATCTAGATATTGTGGCTTCAACTGGCCATTACTTCCAGAGACAAATCAGAAGAAAAGCCAGTGGGTTCCCAAATTGGATAGACCCAGAGATGTTGGATTTGTGTCAGAGTGTTAACTGCACTGAATAAGTCCACACCAGTCAGTGCTCAGATTATAAAAATCTCTTGGCTTTTCAAGGCCAGAATTAATCTTGGCTGCAGTTATTCCAATGGGTAATCATGGATCTCTGCACAGAATCTGCTGACTTTTCATGTCAGCGAGGGTTTTTTTTTTTGCCCTCTAACGGTACAACTGGGAGTGAAGGAGTGAAAAAGCAGATACAGAGAAGACTAGAAGGAGAAGAGTAGAAAGAAGGGTGTGACCATATCTGCAAATCCTGAAAGGACAGAGCCTGTCTCCACTGAGTACACAAGTGAGGTATCAGAGGTAATAAGTCTTAGGTTGAAGTTACTCAACACGCGTGATGCACGTGAGTTTGAGGTGATTTAAGGAACCCTAGATTTAGGGAGTCTCAACCTTTTAGCAGCAAAATAAATAAAAAAAAACAAACCACTTTATTTGAAGAGCTGAAGAATATATTTATCTCTCAGATTTCCTTGTAGTCCATGTAGCTACAGTAAATCATAGATTTTCTTTTTAACTGCGCCCAGAGAAGTGTCAGCCCATAGTTTGCCCCACTTTATTTTGACAACTGATAGATACCAATTTTTGTCTCTGCAAACTACACCTCTTAAAAGTTAGAGGCAACTCGAAGAGATGATTCATAGAAACTACTTGCAGTGAGAAAAACCTCACTGACCAGACTACTCCACTTTGGGAATTAGTGCTCTTTCTTGAAAACAAAAATCTCCTGTAAGGCAAAGTCTTCTATTAGTAATCAGAAGATTAAAAGAAAGCCAAGCTGCAAACTAACTTCACAAAAAAAAAATATATTAAATGAGAATATTAATATAAGTCCTATTTAATCAGATTCATAACCCTTATTTTGCCCTGCCCTCCACTCCCACCCCACCTAAAATATTGTATTTTAATACAAGCAACACCAACCAACTGTTGTGCGTCTAAAGAGGCAAAAATTAGCATGCGCACCTTGATCTCATGTTTTCATCACTAATGACTGTAAAAGGACCCAATAAACACCCATAAATACCCTGGAGACAGTTTTCCTGGAATCGATGTAATCGGATCTCTTTCATGGCGAAAACAAACATCAGATGTTGGGCTTTATTGTTCAGAATGAAGAAAGCTTAGATTTACAGACTCGCCTTTTATTCATTGGTCCTAAAATGCCACCAAGCCAGGAGTGAAACACTGTCTTCAGGATGAAATCTGAAACCAAAGGCACCTTAGTTTTACTGTTGCTGAAGCTGCAAGATTTATGTCTGAAATGGACATTCCCTAGTCTGAGGAAAAAGCACAAGCACAGTACTGTTGACTACTGTTGCCTCTATTTCCAAGACAAGTAAGAAGTTTAGTATACGCTTGTACACTAAACCCTAAAAGTTAAACTTGCAATCCCACGATTACACTTCAGGAGCTGCGTGAGATCCTTAATTAATAACAGCACGAGCCCCATAGACTGTAACATCCCTCACTGCCAGTTAAGATACAGCAAAACATCTAACATCATTTATCACAGGAAACTGCCAAACATGCTTGGATCAACAAAATTTCTGCAGACTAAAGCCTTAAGAAATATTTTGTACATAGACAGAGTCATAAACTATTCGGCCACACTATTCCTCAACAATCCATTTACCCTTATTTTCCTTTAGATTTGGAAATAAAACTTTCATGCTTTTTGTGGCTTTGTTATTTACGGTAGTCTTAAAACATATTTGAATTTGGACTCAGACGCATTTCGCCCCATTGAGTTGACACCAACGGTCTTAGTCACTCTTAATCTCTTCATGGCTCTTCTCCCCTCCAGCATTCTCTCGGTCTACTTTCTTTAGCACATGTGCACGTGCGATTACATACATGCACGCTAAGTGCCTTGGAGTGTGCATGTGTGAATCGAGTGCCTGAAAGTGTTTTGTGTGCACATGGAGGAGTGGATAATTTGTTCCACATAAGAGCGATATTATAATGCCAGCACTTGTTTTAGGGGGAACAAGATTTCTGGTCTGACGGTGGCAGCTGCCGCCAGCTGAGCTCTCAATCCATTTGTTGTTTAACTTTCACTCTCTCTCTCCTCTCCTCTGTTTTTGTCCTGGTTTCCCCTCTATGTGTTCCTGTCCTCTTCTGTTGTGCGTCTCAGCCTCTCTCCGTGCTCTGCTTTGACAGTTAACAGAGGTCACTGTTTACTCTCATTTATCAGTCAATCATCGCCCGCTGCAGGGTTCCAAACACAGCTATTTTTCCATCATCTGTCCGTCTTTTTTCATCACTGCTTCCAGAAGGATGATGAACACAGTTTAATATAATTATAAGGTGTTAATTTGTTAAACCGTGTGTGGCAAATACTCTTTTTAATATTATTTCCCAACTAAATATGAGAACATTCCTGCTTAATCTTCTCGGAATACACAAATGCTGACAAGATTCTATTATTTTTGTCAGCAGGACAAGTTGTTAAAAATCGCGCTGGAAGTAAATGTGGTCTGTGAAATAATATCGCTTTGTCCGTTTGGATAAATTGTAAGATCACGTTGAGTTATGGGATTTTATTGTTTTGCCATTGTGATCACTAAACGTTCTGCAGGAGCATTAGTCCTGAATAATGTGATTTTTTTTATAGACATGGATTCCAAATGTTTTTTTCCAAATCTATGTCTTGATCTTTGCTCTCCATTATCATAATAAAAAGCCCAAGATCAAATTTGGATTCACTTAAGCCAACCTAATTCAAATAACCCCTCCACCACCACCATCACCACCCCCCTTTCCCCTTCTAGCTCCCTCTTAGACCCATCTGAAGTCCGTGATTAGCATTTTTATGAATAAATAACAGTTTGATCTGTGCAATTTTTTAAGAGCTTGCATTTAGAATAGTTTTTGAGCCAAATGCATGTAGAATTTCCATACCCAAGTTTCTAACAAGGCCTAGATGTTCTCTTGTGCTGTGTGGCCCATTAGGTGTTGTTTGGGCACACACTGGGAGAATGATTAATTCATCAGTGCGCCGTCTTTAAATATGAAGATGCTTGCTTCTGTCCCGACAACAGAACTCACAGTAGGAGGGCTTTCTTTTTGGACTGAAAAAGATTAATGCACAGGGTTCCTGCTAACTATAAATATTAGTGATTACTAATTATGCTGTGAAGTTAAACTATAGGCAGGATTTTAATGAGAAACATCCGCAGTGACTGGAAGAATACAGGAAAAACCAACAGATACCATGCACAGTGCGGAGACAGTAATGACTGGCAATATGATCTGAAAAACACACATGGAGAACAAGTACAAAAAGTGCGTGCTGTTCGCCGTGTTCGTTTAACACGGCAGCAGGCCCATATGCTGTGAACATCTTGAGGGGCAGAGGGTTGACTTGCCTTACATAACTGTTAAAGTTAGCACCATCTCAACAGGAAGCAGAGAAGAAACCCTAATCTAGGGGTTCACACACTACTTTCCAATTATTGTTTTTCAGATAGATTTGATTTTCGTTGATGGATGCGATATGATACAGAATGTGACATCTGGATATCAAAACTACTTCCCTATTACGTCCTCCCGCTGCTTGATGTGCAAATTCAATTATAACTGAATTACAGCTTTTCTCATTTTGTTGGGTCGACTCCACTCTGGGAATATGTCAAGGGCTCCTGAAGGCACCCTGGGGGACACCACTTTAAGAGCGAACCCTCTCGTACGATGGCTAAACCTATTCCCGGCCGACCGCGGTGGGTCCTCATTATCCTGCTCGTGATGTTATCATAAAACAGAGAAATATTTTTATGTGCATATACGAGGCCTGCAGGAATATCATAATCTAATCATGACTCCAATAAGCCTATGTCTCATTCTAACTAGATCATGTCCTCTGTATACTTCTACTGCTCTTCTCACACACATAACACACACACACAAACACACACACACCAGCCAGGTCCCTTTTTTTGGCTCAGAGTCAAACAGCATTGACCCTCTATCCCATCTCTGCTCTCCACCACCTGACATCCTAGCAACACCTCCTCCTCACACTACCCTATCCCCACCTCCACTCCCACCGTCTCTTCCTCTCATCCCACTGATGTTGCCATAAAAAAACGGCAACATTTTATGTGGCCCCCAACCCACTCACCACCAGCACTACATCACCTCTCCAGGGGCATCTGCGGGAGTATCATTATCTAATCATAGCTCTAATAAGTCCAAACAAGATCCTGGGTACTTCCATGTACCCTGCAGGCTAAGAGAGGCCAGTACCCTCCACACCATTCCTAGATCCCCTCCATCCCCGCTTCCCACCAACACACACAGACACACACTCCTGTACCCACAGGCCACTTCTCTCTCTCCTTTCCTCTACACGCCCCACATACATCAGTATGTCTTTAGCACTGGCTGGGCTGTACAGGCAGAGAGAGAGAAGAGACAGAATATTAGTATTCAGAGCACAGTGAGGGAAAAAAAGGAGAGGGAGCGAGCAACCAGCAGAGAGAGAGAGAGAGAGAGAGAGAGGGAGGGGATAGTGAAATAGAGAGGAGGAAAAAACACAAGGAGGTGGGGGAATATAAGAGAAGAACACGGGAAACGGGAGGGAAAACAGGGGAGGGGAGATATATCATTTTGTTCATTTCTTTCTCTTAGTCTGCCATCCCGGTTGCGCGTCTTACTGCTCGGTGCCGTCTTGGAGAGAAAAGAGAGTGAGAAAGAGAGCGAGAGGGAAGGGGTGGACAGAGCGAAAGAGGGCGGAATGCCCCTTTACAGGCGTCGCATCTGACTCGAACAGCGGAGAAGCTCGTAATTCGGAAATTGGTCAGAGAGGAGAACATTGCTTTCTGCAACACCAAGGTAGGGAGACCTTTCCTTTCGTTGCCCCTTTCAGACGGCATGCATGCGGGTATGTGATATCCGCGATGTGTGCGTTATTCGCGTCATATCTCCTTTGATCCTGCATCCCGCACCGTGCTCTGCCGAATGTGCCCTAAATCTCGCAGCATGTGTCTGTTTTCCATGAATATTTAATGTAGATTATTTGTGCATCACTCTGGCTCTTCTGTATTGCATTCTGCCATTGCTCGGCATATTCGAGCCTATAGTGGGATGCATGCTGTGTGGAGGCAGTCTATAAGGTAACGGAGGCTGGTCTAGCCTGTATGACAGATAACAGTGTCACAAGTGTATTAATGGCAGCTATCCTCACTGACGACAGTGATTAAACTTTTTTTCCACGAGAACGATATGAGGTATGAGGCGAACAGACAGAGGGGTGCGCGCACGAGCACGCAGAAAACACACAAGACAGGTTGACGTGCGTAAGACGTGCGTAATCCCCCTTCCACCCACACCCCAACCAGCCTACCCCACTCCCCCTTACCATCAAAGACACAGTTGCCTTCCCACCACAGAAAACCATATTTATGCAAATGGTCAAAAAAAAAGGAAAAAGAGAGAACAGCCGCTGAGACACACTGACTCACCGACTCTTACATGGTGCTAGGTGAAAAATGAAGTGAAGGCGGCCCGTTGTCTGTATGTGTGTGTGTGATTACACTCCCTGTCTGTAAATAGGTCCCGCTCTGCAGCTCCACGGGCTGTGCAAGAGACAGGAAGAGCAGTACCAGTATCCCACGGTTCCTGGCTGGCCACTTGCTCTCTATTTCCTGTCCCATGTTATAGATAATTTAAACGCTTGCAGCTCCAACAGGCCCGGAGTGGCAGAAAGCTGTGAAAACCTTAACAGCAACCTTGATATGTGTGAATGGTGGATAGAAATAAGTGGGGATGAAAGGAGACACTGTCTTTTTGAAAGCGAAGGGGAGTTTGGTTTCATGTTTATAGAGATATATAGTCTTTAGCTGATATTAACACTCCCCCACCTCATGTTATTTATTTGCTGAGATGGTGTCCAGAAGCTATTATAGGACTGGCTAAATTGGAACAACCTCGAGGCTGAGGCTGAGCAAAGCTATTACCTCCAGTCAATAGACATTAATATCCCCATGCTCAATCTCGGCCTCATACAGCGCCGAGTCTGTCCCCGTGAAACCGCTCCACTGGAGTAACCAAAAAGATGTGTTGTAGTAGCCCTATCTGTTTACCCTTGTGCATCAATCCGCCACAGCCGAGTGAGCAGAGAGGAGCGATGATAGCATTGTCTCAGGCAGACATCGCTGTGGCCTCAAAAGGAAGTGATGCAAAACAGAAAGGAGGATATGCCGGCACTGGTGGAGAGAGGTCATGACCTCAGTGCATCAGGCATACTCCTGACGAATAGGGAATGATCTGAGGATACAAGAGTACATCGATTTGAGGTGGTATAAAACATGATACAGCCCAGCAGGGTAGAGCGGAGCCGATAGCATCAAAGTCCAGAATAGAGAGGGTAGGGTCACGGGGCCAAGATGCCAGTCTACAAAGTACAGCTGACTGGAGATGACAGGAAAAAAAAAAAGTTACCGGTAATGTGAAAACTGCCAAAACACCAGAAGTGTGAAATTCACTTAAACACTTAACCAAATTAGCAGAGTTTTAAATCAAAAACATAAACAAAACCTTTCAGGGCAAAAACGAGAGGCTCAATTAGAGATGACTTCCAGGTACAGATGAAAACAAAAGAAAGTGCGTGGAGGCAGATAGAGAGACTGCCTGAAACATCCTATTAGGTATAACCAATGGATTAGTCTCCTTTGTCTACAGAAGCATTATGTTCTGACATAAAAAGGCTCTAACTGGTCTCAGTTTTGCAATTATGAAGGTGTTCAGTTTTACCTCCATGAAAATAGTTTGACATTTTAGCAATAAATAGTTATTCAGTTTAGGCCGAGTTTAATAAAGAGAGAGGAGCTGAATAGGAGGAAAAGAGGGTTTTATGATCTGACACCCTCCCAGACTATGGGGTGAACTGAGAAATTAAATTCAGGAAAGAGAACCCCAAAAACTCAAGGTAATACGACAACTGCTGTTTCCATTGCTGATGATATTGATCCAGGTGCCTCTGGACTGGAAAAAAACTCAAATTGTAGAAGACCCACATGTGATGTATTTCATTCAGCACACAGACGAATATATTATTATGTTAAATGACGATACTGGGTTGCAAAAGATCACAGGTTTGTGGTAAGCATCTGAATGTCTTCTGCTTCTTATTCAGCAGACAGCAGCGACTCAAATGTCTTATCACTGTAATATCCCGAACCCGGCTGAGGTGTGTGATTCTTCCTTCACAGGCAGATTCCACATACAGATTTCAGCTTTCACTCCCGCTCTCCAACATGATCCTTGTTACTGAAAAACCTGCCCCCTGGGTTTTATCAAATTCACATTCGCCACGCTCGAGGATTTCTGTTTGTTTGTAGTAACTGTCGGTGGAATTTCTGAGCGAGGGAGAGAAAACCACTGGAATTCTTGTGTGAGGGAGGTGCTGCGCCAAAAAATAAGAAATCCAATACTCAAAAAAAAAGAAGAAAAAAATATGGAGAGGGAGTGCATTCAATATTAGATAAATATTTATTACATTATGCCCCAGCAATATGAAATGGGAGTAGCGCAAGGTTGTTTTGTTTTTGGGTTTTTTTTTTCTTACTCAGACTTTGGATGTGGTTTCTCTTTAGAGTTTGGATATTTTATGCCTCAGCTCACCATACACCTGAGAGGAGCCCCAAAACTTGTCCTTACAGTGCTACAATTAAAAGGGAATGCAAACATAAATGCCTCATCTGCTTTATCACCAGTAAGCTGGAATAAGGATGTAAAGGCTGGAATGAGCCTTTAAGAATTAGTAATTTAGCTGATGCTCTTATCCTAAGTGATTAACAGGAGGGTCAGCCAGGGGTTTGGCATCTTGGTGAAGGACACCTGTGTAGCTTTGAACTTGCACTCTCTTTCTTACTGATACAGCTCTGAATTTGGGTTTACATCCATTAAAGCTACTAACGGGTGTCTGGTGCAACTGGCTTTTTTTTTCTGGACAGATTTAGCTCATGATCTGATTGGCTTGCTTCATCTCATCCAGCTCCCAGCTCCTTCCCGTTACGTGATTGGGCAAGACTGATTGTTTTTTTTTTTCTCCGTGGCGTGATTAGACTGCGACCTTGCCCGGCGTCCTGTCTCCTCTGCCCAGTCGGACAGTGACCTTACTGGTCGACTGGTCTGTGTTGTGGCGTATTCGTTCCCTGTGTGTATTGATCCCAAGCAAAACAGCAGTCAATGGAGCGTCTGTGGGAGGCTTAGTGTTGCTCTGTACAATAAAGTAGGAACATGCATTTCTGGGCATGCCGCTATCTCAGTTGAACGCTCCATCACCATGTTTCTGAAGGCATATTCATCTGCGAATAACCATCTTCTGTAAATATTTTGCTTGTAGTAAATTGCATTGCCCAAAACCTTGATTACCATTGTTGCTGTGTCACCCTCGCCTCCAGCTTCCTGTTTTTTCTTTCCCTGCCCTTCTCTGCTCCAATTTTTTCCCCTCCCTCTTTATCTGTCTCGCCTCCAATTTAATGTCAGCATCTCTCTTATCCCTCTCTCGCCGTCTCCCTATTCCACTGTCTCTTGCTATATAATCGTTCTTTCTGTCAGTCTCCTCCAGTTCTTTTTTGCCTCTCCCTCTTGATGCTTTCACTGGCATTTGAGGCGTACAGTTTTGTGCCAGACAGCCATTTCTCAGATTGAGATATCCCAGGTTTTAAGTCACTCAGACAGATTTGCTATCTTAATGGGCGAGAGTAAGGGTGGGGTTGTTGGAGAAGAGCTTGTGTTGCTTTTTGATTTGCCAATTTTGGATTAATTTCTGTAATAGGTTGCGCTGAGATGGAAAGATAAATGGACTCCACATTAACTGAGTTTCCTGCACTGATAAAACAATCTTGCTTGCATTATCAGCATAAATCTAACAAAACAGTGTGTGCACAAACAGCTCTTTTATATATATTTGCAAGTAAAATCAAGTTTTCATATTCATTTGGTCATTTTTTTAAAAGTGATATCTACGTAACATTAAAAGTTTTAATTGTCTATTTGTAAATTAAACTAATGGGATTCGATGCTGGGTAGTAACATGGTTTTTGGCAGTAACATGCATCTAATTACCTTTTCAAATTAACGGACATAATTAGTGAATTTCAAATGGGATAACTTCTCATTACTTTTTGACTTGTATGGAATTATTCTGAAGAGCAGTGAGTCGCTGTTGACAGAGATCAACAGCATGGGATTACTCCCCAGCTCTTTTAATGATAAGAACGCCATCACCATCCCTTTCATCACACAAGTCCATGCTGACATTGAGACTGCACTCAAAGTGTCACAGCCTCTCTAATCTAACACGAAAGTAAATATAAGTTAACCCGGGCAAGTGAACTGTAAATATCCATATCCATCCACAATCTTTGCAACTGCAAATTCCCAACTGCCCTCCAGAGAGGCTACAATATTAATAGGAAACTGCAGACTAAAGAAAAAAAGCAGGTGTTGTTATAACATATCCAGATGTCTCCTGAGCTTAGTATAAAGTCCTTCTAGAAGCGCATGTTGCCGCTCGGCAGGCATTCTGGCAATGCCCCGAGAGAGGCTTGATATTAATGTTGATGGTTACTGGAATATCAGCAAGGCCCGAACACCCAGACAACCTGATATCATGCCAAAATGTGTAAGAGACACACGGCCCACTGTGTCTATTTCATGCTTTGCCTCTCCAAAACTTGAGGTGGACATGCATACAAAAGTTGCTTTACCAGCAGGAGGAGATAATATATTTAAATGCAAGAAGTCTGTAGTGAACAAAGAATGTATGAAAAACATTTCAGAGTCCTAGGCGGCTATTATGTATATACATGTAAATGTGTTAATGATGTTTAAACACTTTACCGTGATTATTTTCATGTTGGCTTGAAATAAAATATCTGCCTATGCTGTTACTGCAACTTATTACAACTTCTGCATGCGCATTTTTTTTCATGATTTTTAGAGTCAAATCGTGAAGTAGACATACTGGACCGGCATATCTATTACAGGTTTTGTTGTGATACTGGGTTTACCCAGATGAGAAAAGTGTTGAGCTCCAGGGAGATCATCCAACACACTAAGCTATGTTTGTTCAACTCGTACTTCAAGTCAGTGCTTCAAAGCCACAGAAGAGACATGGAGAACTATAAAAACTGCCATGGTCAAAGGCCAAACTTTCATGCGCCAGTCCCTGCGACAAATCCTCTCAGTATGATGGCAAAAAAAAGCAACATCAACTCACGGCGGCAGACAGAGCAACGTCCCAAGGAAGAAGAGATCCTTAGAAAGCCAGCAATCAACATCAATAATGGACCTGGAACCCATATTGAAAAAGAAAAAGCACACCGCCACAAAAGACCTGGTGTCGGGACCTCATCGCACACATTAAAGTGACAGGACTGAGATGGGAATGGGTGGTAGAGGCAGTTCAGGATGAGGACCTAACTAACTTTAACCGGAATATGCAAATTACATGCAAAGGCTCACAGGTCTAATTTATTACGGGCTCAATCCAGAGTACCAACATGAAGAGCATCAGTGTTCATTCTTTGGGTATGGTTAATAAATTCGAATGCCAATTCACATTTTGGATATGGTTAGCCAACTAAAACAAAAAGCATACGTTCCTACATATTTACTGAGAAACCACATACTGATATAATGATTAGATAATCTGATAACACAAATCTGAGATAGTTGTGAACCTCTACAATAAAAAATATGTCACGACAACGACCAAATTGGCTCATTTTTTTTCCCAGTTTAGCTTTTGACTGGCTCTGAGGGGGCAGCGGCATCTTTTCCTTGACTGATTTCTACTTTATATTTCTGCTTGGGATTCTTTGACAGCTGTGATTTCCTTTTATAATGCATGAAATTTTAACTAACGTCCATCATTTTTCTTGTTACAAAATGCCCCGACACAGCTTCTCAAAAAACTACAATACCCGTTTGCTGTTGAAAGAAAAATTCCAGATGGGGGAAAATATCTTGGGCACTTCATCTCCTCCAGCTTTGTGATTCTACTGAACAGAAAAACCTGAACAGCATCTTGTTAGCTTCCTGAAAAGCCTGCACTTGAAAAGATTAGCAAGCCTTAAATAAATGTATCTTTCCCGACAGGGCTCCCATTTGCTAATTTCTAACTCCACAACTGTATTTTTGGGTGTACTAGAGTAGCTTTACATGATTTACTCCTCAAGCTCCTCCCCCATGAAAGCAACTTTCTTTTAAGCCAGCTTACTCCTGATTGGCTGTCCCTCGCAAACAGAAGGTTTGAAAAGCAGGTGGTTTGGGGCTTTTGTCCTCATAACAAAGGCCATGGGCCTACAATGAACATACTAAAAATATCCACTCTCATTTATTCATACATAGAAAAGGCAAAGAAGAGACTGCTGGCAGGGTGGAGTGGGTGAAGATGAGTATCAGGGGGCTGATTTGTGACAGAAGCATAGCAGCACGAGTGAAAGAGAAGGTTTACAAGATGGTAGTGAGACCTGCTATTATGTCATGTTTGGAGACGAAAAGACTCAGGAGGCAGAGCTGGAGGTTGCAGAGTTGAAGATGCTAAGGTTTCACTGTAAGTGACCAGAATGGACAGGATTAGAAATGCCTATGTCAGAGGGAAAGATTATGTTGAGCGCTTTGGAGACAAAGTTATAGAGGCAAGGCTGAGATGGTTTGGACATGTGCAGAGAAGAGATAGTAGACCAAGGATGCTGAATAGAGAGATGCCAGGCAGGCAAAAAAGAGGAAGAGGCTCATGGATGTGACGAAGAAGGAAATGCACAGGGTTGATGTGACAATGCAGGATGGTAGGATTAGGGTGAGATTCAAGCAGTTGATTCATTGTGGTGACGCCTAAAAAAAAAGAAGAAGGGAACTGTCAGAAACTGAGCGTTTAAAGTAGGCTGAAGTAATAGTGAAGAATACCAAAACAGGTTTTCTTTAAGAGGAAGCAATGAACAAATTGAGATGTTTCGGGTTTGGTCAAGATACGGTTAAATTTTATAATTAATGACACTAATTTAACCCTGTTCCACTTCTTTTCCTAAGATTCATGTTTTTGGTGTATGGACTGACCGACTTTCATAATGTGACCGTGGGCAAACAAGACAGGGGAAGTGTGTTTCTGTCTTCAAGCAGAGGGACAGAAAACTTGAAAGGGTTTGGAAGCATTTCTTGTTTCGGATCTTGTTCGGAGTGAAATATGTCTTTGCCTAATGCAGTGATTGATGGAAGGCTGGGAGACAGATGGACACATAAGGAGCACTTTGCTAGGGAGGTGCCACTCAGTGCACAAAGACTGACGCTGACATTTCACAGAACAACATACATCAAATGATCAATAGTCCTTCCCCTGTCTGACGAGGTACCTTGCTTGAGAAATAGGGCCGCTGCTTTGCAAGGACAAAACAGCTCAGTGGAGAAGTGAGCTGACCTCTCACCGCGAACATTGTTTTGCCACTGATTTATTTTCTGACCACGCCGCTTGTATACAAGATAAGGTTTTTGCCAGGACATGTTCAATACTGGTGGTTTTTGGAGCAAATCTGTAATATCAGACACAAGTTTGCATACGTTCTCTTTGGTCAGAGGCCCTGGAGACTCGCAACGCTGTGAGAAACTGGAGTTTGGGCACTGACCTGTTTTTATTTTGACAGAATGAGATCGGAAATAAAGGCAGCATGCTAAAGAAGGCCTGTTTCCTTTGAATGAAAGGCTCACGAGCAAACACTTAAGGGAGTCAGACTTAATGCATCTAATTATATCTGAATCTGATGTTTGTGGGATTTTTGAGTCCCCTGTTTCTTCATTCACCTTACTGATCGATTAATTCCTAATGTTCTTCCAGGTTCTGTTGGTAGGCTTTGAAAAAATCTCCACAACTCTGACAGTGACATCCAATCCCCGCTGATGTGCTGGCAAGGCCAAGGACCCCGATGCTTTCCACCAATTCCTGCTGGAGCTAGATGACTAAGAGCTCAGCACAACAGGCTCCCATTTCTGATCTTGGAAACATTAGGAAAATAACAAGATAAAGGTTATGCATGCACTGCAGGCATAACTCCACGCTCCTCAGCCAAATCTGTTTGCAAAGAAAATTTCACACGTAGTGTCTCCACGCAGGCTTGCAACATGGCCCAGAGCCTGAAGAGTTGAGTTCACTAAAGGTAAAACACCTAAGTAAAATCATTCAGTTAGATTTTTCTTTCAGTTTGACTTTTGGTACGCAATCTATGAAAGAAAAAAAAAAAGCCGGAAACCAGGCTCACTCTCTTGAAGTGTTTGTGGTTTCATTATATTTATCTTTTAGAGACTCACTGGAAGAGAGCTCACAATTATCTAAATTACTCTGTAATTACAGTAAAAAGTGTTTTAGTTTGAAACATGACATACGTTTCCAAAATGACTGACCCACTGGTCAGTTTTAAACAACAAACTAATCACGGTATCCCCAGGAGATAATTGACAGCAAGGCCTTGTGCAATTAAGGGTGCACGATATTGAGTGAAGGACCCTGCATTATTCAAAGCAGGCTCCTGTTTAAGGGATAGAAAATGGAACTCGCTCTATTTAGTTCTCTATAAAATACACAGTTTTAGCTGTATATTGTTCCACATAATTTAATTTCTTCATTTCTCCAAGTGGTGTGTAAATGCACGGGCATCCATCCATCGACTGTCTAATTTAATCAGTTTTTATTTTATTTATGTGGCATCGTATCACAACAACAGTCGCCTCAAGGTGTTTTGAGGCTTAAAATTACTGTAAATTGATTACTTTTAATACATTTTGCCAGTCATCTCAAGGTGTTTTATGTTAAAGCGTAAAAGAGCACACACTTGGTGACTGTGGGGATGAAGAACTCCCTTGTTAACATTGATAGTGTCTTTTCAGATGTGCCGGCTGCCAGTTCCGTAGGCATTTTTGAACTGAGCACCGATAACAAGCCAGATGGTCCCTCTGCTCTTCTGTCTGGAAGATGCGATGTCCATGTTTTCCACAAAGAAATGAAAATTTTGATTTATCTGACCACAGAAGAGTTTTCCGGTTTTCCTCA
>VUQR01012426.1:0-10266 GCA_015108515.1 Hemichromis elongatus | reverse complement strand
CCCATGAAAAAAGAATTTTTATGGTATTACTCTGAAAAGATTAATGGATCAGTTGCTCAGCAGCACTGCAAATCAAACCTTTTAATTGCATGAGTAAAAAACAAAAAAAAAAACAAAAAAACTACCTCTGTTCCTAGACCATTGATCAGAGAGAAACATAAGAAAGTCCACCAAAGAAAATCTTGGTAGACTGAAATTGTCTATAATCATTAACCAGTTAGCTGTGTGTAACACAGACTACATTACCTTATTTTCTACATTTTGTTGGGTACACTATCTGCTAGCCTTGTTGGCCTAAACTGATATTATTGACATTAAAAGCTTGTATTTTCAGCATAATAATCACTTTTAAATTGTTGTTTTATGCTGAAATAATGTCAGCCTTGTTGGTTTTACAAGTTCAAGTTACGGAACAGATTTTCTGAGTATGGTTGACTCTAAAGTTGTAAAAAAAATAAAACACCTTGTTTTTTTTCTAAAGGTTGTCTTCTCCTACTACTGCCAAAGATATCGGTTCAGTCTTACACAGCCATCGATTTAGACCTTTTCTGACCGGTGAGAATTTGTTCAGATGAGAGCCTATTGACCAAACAATTGACCGGTCGACCCTGACACTACAGCTATATTCTTTACAAGTCTTTCGCTGCACCTATAGAATATAAATAATTCATTAAGAATGCACCTCTTGCTGGGTTAGTGCCACTCAAGTTAAAAAATTTAAAGCAAAACAACTTACTCCCTGATGTTCACTCAAAAGGCTGATTAGTGTCATACAAGGATGGATAGGAGGCGAGAGGGATATTTACTGGCGTGTCTGGCGGTGAACAGTGTCCCACTTGTCTAGTCTGGGTGAGGAGGCCTGCAGAGAGACATTCAAACATGATTCTACCAGCATGAATATCAATAACTCTCCAGCCAAGACTGTCAACAGTGGATCTGCCATAATTTATTCTAAAGCTCTGATGAAATGAGGTCAAACCCTCAGCAACTCAGCATGGACACTCGGTTCGTTTGGATTTCCACGGATGGTAAAATGTTTGCATTTGTGTCATGTACATCTTTTTTTTTTCTTTTCTGTGTGTTTTGGCTGCATTACTAATCTGAAAGAGTGTAATTATTTTTTCTTTGTTGGAAACACAACCAGCTGGAGCACCTGTGAAATAGATTGGTAGTGTCCTTCTGCATTCTGTTTGTCTAATTAGAAAACTGCAAGTGGTTCTGTTGCTGTTCTTGACAACACAATATGTTTCACATTGCAAGATTTAGGTTTGACTTAAACATCCTTCTATGTGCTTCCAGAGGTCCTCAAAGATTCTCTCCATTCTTTTTAACTCAAAAACACTTCTGTTGCGTGCGCACACACACTGCAGAATCACACCATCATTAATCTGTCAGATGCATAAATCTTTGTGGACACACAGAGTTGTGCATTGGATTCATTAATTCTAGTGTACCCATTGTCATCTTCTATAAAGCTTCATAAATGAGAAATTGCCTGCACGTGCAGAGACTGATTTCCACCCCTTTTCATATATATGTAGGTAAACACACATTGGGGAAGGGAATAAAGGAAATTATGCTTTTTAATGGAACAAAAGCTTCTGAATTAGGGGGGAAAGATAATGAAGACTGTGAAGTAAGAACTATGACCCCTTTAATAGGTTCGTAGATGTTAGGGAATGTCTCGGGGGGGGGGCAACTTATTGATGCTTATCATTAGAGACACTGCTGCTTGCACATATCAACCCCTAGATGGTACAGGTTTTGGACCAGGCAGTCACAGGAAGATCACGTTCACCTGTAATTTGTCAACTTCAAACATAATTTTAGACATGCAAGTAGTGCACCATTAGCCACTTAGTGTGGCCTCCCTGCAGGCTGTTGCACTAAATTTAGAATCATTACTACTTTTGTGTCCTTAACAGGTGTGTTTTTTCTTTATTGCATTAACTAACTGATAAAAGTTGGCTAGGAAAATATTTGTTCAAGGCAGGCCTAGTATCAGCTCTACGAGTTCAGCTGTAGGTGTGGACAATGAGAGACTGGGACTGTTGTGGAGGGCCGCACTGGTAAGCTCAACTCTGTTCTGCTCAATATTATTTTTATCTCTTTGGGAATGTCATGGAGAAGAAGATTACAGTTTCTCATGTGGCCACTTGGGTAAATGAACTTCACCTCCCCTGGTTAAGAGCAAAGATCCCCGGCAGAGGTGCAGTGCGGACCATCGTGCATGCACTCATGTATGTGCACACCTATAATTGTACACTAAAGTAGGCAAATCTGTCTTAGATGATTAAAGATCTCTATAACATACACCTCAACAAATATTTTAATTGCCAATTCCTGACAAAAAACAGAGCAGCATAATCAGCTTCCTCCCTAGTGACCCTCCACCGTCTCAGATTGTAGCTGGTAATTATAACTTCATGAACTTGTCCTGGTGACACATGAAGAAGTCTGCACCTGCTAAAGGTTCTAGTTAGTGTTCCCTTCATCCTTAGAGCAAATCAGAAGAGCAGAACAATGAATATACACTAGAATATAACTTTCTGTCCAAGATGGTGAAAGTTAAAGTTTGTCCAACTGTGGACAACGATTCTTGACCGGTCAGCCTTTCTGTAGGAAAGCACAGGATATAAAGGGCCAGGTGACTACACTTTCAAAATAAAAATGATTGAATTTTCCATTAGTAAACTAACCAGAGACGTTTTTCTGACGATGGATGACTAAAAAATAATTGAAAGAATGCTTAATAAAGTTTGAGCTTTGAGAAACTGGCTGTTGTAATAATGTCAAACATTGTCTGTCCCTGTTTTTCATTTCCACATATCAGACAAGCTCTGAGGAAAAAAGCATGTTGTTGGTATTTGGTAGTTTTGTGAGAAATATATAATTAATATCTACCTCGTTTTAGTTTTTCTGCAAATATGTGGTTTGCGGTCTTTCTGCTCTGCTTCTCGGTCCCTTTATTGGCATTCCGGTTGCTTCCCTGTCACAAATCTTAAAATAAAACATGGCAATGATATTGTCTGGTTCATATCTTTTTTCCCATACCCACTTAAATTGGCAATTTGTGAAGAGGAATGGGAAATGTCATGGTGCCTGCCCAGTGCTACCCTTCACCTCCTCCTCCTTTTCCCCTAAGAACCACACATACTCCTCCCTTTCAGTCACACTTCCCCTGGGGCCAGTGGGGAAGGCATTCCAGAGCTCGGGCTACTGCAGAGCTGTGTTTCAGAGGAACGAGAGCGAAAGGCACAATCTTAGTGTTTCTAGCTCCAAAACCCTTTGCCTGTAGCGTCTTAGCATTGCATAAACAACCTAATGACCAAGTACGTATGCATTTAAATCAAAGCTTTACTGCTTCTAAAAAGCTAAAGCTCAGGAAACACAAGGATGGATAAATAATCCTGTTAAAACAAGTAAGAGAAGACTATCTCTAGAGAGTTTAAAAACTTAAAGAAAATTGATGGTTGTAGGCAAAATTAAAATCGTGCGGCGTGGCCGTGGGGTGGATGTTAATGTCTTACTTTAATTGTAGCAAACAGGAAAAAATCCTGCCAAGATGTCACATATGGCGCTGTTTCAGGAATGAACCTGGGCTGAAATTTGACAAGCCGAAACAAAAAAAGCCAAAGCATGAGAGCTAACAAGTCGGTCGGATTTATTATCTATCACTTTATCAGTCTGTGTTTTACAGCCTTTTCTCAGGCAGCCTTGTACAGTATTTTGACCGTTTCTATGGCTACCACTGACTGAGTAAAGTGGTCTGAAATGAGAAGGGCCTCATGGGGGAAAGCAATGATGCCTCCTCTGTGTTACCCAGATTGGTTGCATTACTTTGCCGCAACAAGTAATTTTTGTTTCAAATTACTTTCTTTTCTGTTTTTTTTTGGTATTGGAAACCAGAAAGCTTTGCGTCTCATTAACATATTGCATCCAATTTGTCCTTCATCACTATAGACGACTTGTGCCGAGGACCCTCCCCCCCACTCTGTATTCTTTATTGTCTGTCTCGCTCTCTCCTCTCTGCGGGTTTCTGTGTGTTAACCATGACAGCTTTTGTGAGACTGTCACCTTGGTCTCGGAAGTACACAGTAAATCCACATTGGCACTCAGTCTAGCGAAAGAATTCTCTTCTTTGGTGGATTGTTCCATGGTCATCGCTCTTTGTGTGCCGACTGAAAGAATCTGCATTAATTATAGTCGTTTTTCATTTTGTGTGTAGGGCTTAAAATTAACTGGTGAGAAGCTGATACTTGACTGAGTTTGTAGTTTTGTACAGTATGTGTTTACAGAGGGGGAAAAAAATACGTATCGGGGTTTGTTATCTGAACACACTGGATTGGCTTATGTCATAGTTTGCACTGTAAACTTTATATTTTTGGGGCAGGCAAGTTGATAAATTGTGTTTCTTTGGTAAATTGGTTATTTTGTGTATAGCATATGTAGAATATTATCAATTTTAAAACTGGAGTCTAACAGTTCACTGAGAAATGTGTCACTGATTACATAGTATCACAAGCCAGTGAGTCAGTGTGCATCCCGCCTTCTGTTTGGGTTTCATGGAGTTCATTGTCTGCAAATGGCGACTAGGTCGCTGTGAAAATTTTGACTGGTTTGGAAATGTCACTGGTTTGGTGGGTGTAGGCGACAGACTGTCCTGATGGGAATCAAATGAGCATGTGTTTGGGCAAATTAGCATGCTTTTAGTTTGGTGTAAGAGAAAGGATGCTGGCACTTTGTTAGATAACTGTCCAGTTAACCTGTTTAACAGTGAAGTGAACTACTGTATAGTACAGAGTAGAGGCAAATAAGCTACAAAAGCAGTATACCTTTGTTGGACAATGCAAAGGGCTCGTGCCTTTCACAAGGCAAATGCATTTGCTCACAAGGAGTGACGGATCAGATTTGTTTGCACAGATTTAAAAGGACAAATGCACTACACACACTCGCTTCAGGCAATTACAAATGAGTCAGCAGTGTAAACAGAAAGGTAGCAGCGGAAATGAGATGGGACACACGGGAAAAAAAAAGTATTTATTTGAAGTTGTAGTGATAAGACTTTGGTATGGATAATTACTTTGCATACTAACCTTCGTGCACGACTTTATAAAGTAATCAGTTTGCAGCAGAAAGAAAAACGAAGGCTTATATTGTCCATATGCATAATTAAAATACTTTTGCCGTTTTAACCCATACTCGCATCAGTATTTATTCAGTTTTAAGAGTTTCCTTTTATAAAGTTTTAATGAAAATGATAGTTTTTCCATCTTTATGTCATTTCTGCTAACTTAGGAGTCAGCCAGTTGGAACATTTGTTGGAATAAGCATTAAAGGTTGTCATACTTTGACCTGGTCAAATAATTGATTTGTATGCTAATGTATATTTATCTAAATCAGTATCTTGAAATAATATTGAACTGTTTTTATGGGCTGGGCATGTCCTCGTGGGCTCTGGACCTTGACTTTGATGAGGAGGAAAGAACATGCAAGAGACTGTAATCATTTTTACATCATCCTGGGCCAGCATGGTATAATTAGAAAGGGCTGATTTCTTCAACCACAGCAGGGGTTGAAATTGCAGGCCTTGCCCCAACCAGGGTTTTGGAAAGTAACTGAAATAGCCCTGGCAAGTTTCTGTCCTTGTGTCCTCCTGCGTTACTTAGTATCGCTCAGATGGCAGCGCAGTCACCGTGACACGCTGCTGCTTATCCACCAGCACTGGGATGACAAGCTTTTATGTGGTGCTTAGTGTTTTCAGAACCAACTACCAAAATTGCAACTTTGTCATAATCTCTTTAACATGCATTATGGCTGAAATCTGTATCGGCCACGACCTGCTGGCAGCTTTTATGGCGTAACCAGCAGCGGACTTTGTTGGAATAGTGCTTCTGTCTAAATAGGGCCGGGCGTGTGCCATGCCCTGCTGCAGTTATCATTAACCAGCACAGAATCAAAAATGATAGTTCTTTCATTATTATTTAAAAAGCGAACTTTTATTACATGCACTGAAACTCTAAGGTTTTCGTGATGTTATGTAATTGGCTGCACACGAGAACGCAAATGTTATGCAGTTCGTTAACCTGCCATCTCGCTAGTATAAAATCAGCGTGAAATCGCATTCACTGCTCCCATGTGAGCGGTATGCATGCTATATCCTGGCAGATCCTTCACCTAAAACACACAATCTGTCCAGCTTCCAGGCTAAAGTTAGCTCAATCCTGCTGTGTGCTACATGCAAGAAAGCACAAGTGTGAAAATGATCCTTTACTTGTCCGCAATTCATGTATGAAAATCGAAAGAATTAAAAGTAGTTTCGCAATCTTAAAATCTTCAGATCGCTCACATAGGGGCTTTTTTAAAATGCGTCTTATGCTTTAACAGTCAAGTCGAAGTTGAAGATTTCAAGAAATTATTACAAGGATATACAATAAACGACATGCTAGGTGGAGGACATGGTCAGTGCCTTAACCCGAGGCGCTCTGGGGTAATTAAATGATGTAGGTTTAGCGATAGAAATGCAAGGCTTGTCATATGGTTTGTGTTAAATGCTCACCACTGGGGAGAAATCATCTTAGTTTCCTTGCATCGTCTCATCTCTGTTTGCATAACCCACAGTTATATGCACAAACACACTTCCCTAAGGACCCTTTAAAGCGTCTCAGTCAGTGTGCGTGCAGTGGGTCCCACTCGGGTCAAGGTAACGACAGGTCCTGGCCTTCACTGAGTGACCTTTGAATCATTCACAGGTTTTTTTTCCACGTCTGCAGGCATGCAGAGGTGTCATTGCGGCCTTTCTGCTTCCTGTCTCTGGCATTCTTCTTTGTTTAGGAGCCCTTTAAAAAACAAGACAGCTTTGTGTCCCCTCTGGTAATGCAGAGGCGTGGAGAAAATGGGTCCCTGTTTCTGATTAGCCCAACAGACCAGCAGAACTCATATCCCCAAAGAGAGACATAGGTTACTAATAGTAGTTTGCCTCTCGCATTCGAGTCTTTTGTGATTTCTTCAAACCTCAGGCTACAGACAGGAGTTGGCGCTAATTTACTGAAGACTTGAAAACTTAACCAAAGCTAATTGACATTACTGTGGTTCACCACGACGGCAGTTACTGTTTCGTTCGGTGTACTGACGTATGATCTGTATTGCTAGTTGGGTATTATCCTGAGGTTGATAATTCATACATATTAATTTGTGGCAATGATGAGTGGGCAACTTTAAATCTGCAAAATAGATTACATTGCTGTTAGCTGGCGCTGTGCTTAGATTGGTCTTTCCATGCAGGATTGGTTTTCACTGAAGCAAAACTTCTTTTTTTTCCATTTAGGGATCAAACTCTTACTGAGGTCCTGTCATGTGTCTCTACTGAGCAAATTCATGTTAGCGATTTTGGGAAATAATTTTTGTGTATAATGCACAGTATTACCGTAATTTGAAAGGTAAGGAAGTGTCTGGGCTTACATGTGAATTAAAAAGCTGCAGGGAGGAGAGGGACATTGTAAACTAGCTAATATTAAGTTGTGGAGTTATGTACACTGCAAACTAAAGCTATGGCTATACTCAACAAATATCGTGCATGTTATTAAACTTTTTTCCCATAATCTACTTCTATTGAAAAACTAGTAGTAAAGTGTTGTGTGTGCAGGCAGTGAATAGACTAGGACAGAAATCCCTTGGTGCATGCCCTGGGAGTCTTGCTTGGCAGCCACATGGAGAGTTGAAGCTCACAGCCAAACGTCACACGCCACTGAACTGGATTGTGGAGAGACCCTGAGCGCAAATACAACAGCTGCGGGTGTTAATAATCTGCAAGCTGAACTAAACAGCTAGTGAGTTTGTGCTTTTGTGCCTCTGAAAGTGTAAGTGAATGTTTAACTGCTTTCACACCTTTGAGATAAATTTTAAATTGTGATATTTTGTTTTTAAGGGAAACAGAAAGTGTACATCAGGCTGCTTTCATTAAGATTAGAGGCAGCGTGACATGTACAGTCATATATTTTCAGTGAGGATCGTGTTTTTAATATTAGTCATGAAGGGGCAGCTCTGTTTTTGCACCTATGAGGGCCCACCTGTGCAGGCAGATGTATTCTGGTAAGAGTAAAAAAAAAAGAAGCCAATTTTATCTTCTTGATGTCTCAGCCTTGTCAGGTTTGGTTTATGAAGCTACTAGAAACTCTTATGAACCAGACTGTGACATGGTAACTCAGGCTCTGTGGGTTAAGTAAAACGTATCTGACAAGGGTGGATATTTTGAAACAAAGATGAAATACGATGAAATGCGTAATGCACTAAAACCTTTTGAGAGAAGAGTTTTTATTTCTTATGTTAGCACAGCTTGAAATATAGTTCTTTTCTTCAGCCTTTATTTCCCTCTTTGTGCCCATTGTGATTTACTACAACTGTCTGCCTAAAAACAACATCAATAGATTCGTCTCCCAGTTTTAAAAGTTTTTTTTTTTTTAATCTTAGGTCAGAGACACTCAGCTGACATAGCTGGTTTGGGTGGTGGGCAGCAAACAGACACTGTAACTAGCCGAGTGGCAAAATAAAAGGATCTCAGCAAGATGAAGGGCGCAGCATTTGCTTTCAAAATAAACATATGAAAAATAATAAGGGCTTGTTTTTTCCTAGCTTTGACTTCATCAGTGTTATAGCCTTGCAGAGAGAAAAAGGAAAGAGCTGAAAATGAAACTCACCTCTCGAAAAATACCACAAAATACCTAAAATACCTGCTAAGAACGGACAGTTAGTGTAGTTAGTGAATTGCCTATTATCTCTACTATGTGGTCAATGACACACAACAGTGTTTGCACCACTAACGTAATGTTCTCATCTGTACCAGGGTCGTGAGAAACTCTAACAGGCCTATGATCCCTGCTTTAAATACATATTATATGACCTTGTTTTCCAGACGTCCAGGTCTGTTTTGACCCCCACCTCTACCAGACATCCTTGTTTGTCATTCCAGCAACCTTGTGAGAGACTTATCTCTGAGGTCCTTTTACTGAAAACCAACAGTTTTCATTAATGTCTCCTTAATGTCTCCAAATTTCTGCAGTAATTTTCTTCACAGCTATTTCTCCTTCAGTCTTACTATGACCTGAATGGACCCCAGAAATCTCTTGACTTTAAGAGAAAACTGGGGCCAAGTTCAGCAAAACTTAGTATTAGTGGGGATGTTGTTTGGGTGGTGATAGAGAATTTTCAGGAGCCTAACCAACACATTTTCTGAAAGGCTGTAACTGTACCTATATTTTTTCTGGACTGTTGGATATGTTATATGCATTGCGTATCCTTGCCAGAGGCCTCTGAGATAGTCGAGTTTTACAGTTCCAGGGGAAAAAACGTGAATTCTTTTAGCCCTGAAATGTTGAAGCCTTTGCAGGTTGTTGGGATGTTTCAGCTGACATGACCCTTAAGTGTTGCTTGTAGGCTTGAGGCCGTGCCTATTGATTAGCAGATGTGGTGGTTGTCAAAGAGAGGGCTTGAAGGTGGGCTACACTGCTCGGCTTCCTGGGTAAAGCACATTCCAGGGTGCTGGGACGGATGCAAAACACAAATTTGGAATGAACACTGCGCGATCTGTTATGGTTGTGGAAGCTTGGACATGTACGTCAACCTTGCAGTGTTTGTCCATCCATGCTACGTGTTTCTTTCAGGTTTCCAACATTGAAAGTTTTTTTTTTTTTTTGCTATGAAATGTTAGTGTTCGATTTACAAGTGACGGTAAAATTTAGTGAAAGACTGACAGCCGAATTGGTGATGAAAGTCTTTTAATGACTTTCATGAGTCATGAATGTAATTATCTAACAGCATTTGAGTCTTTGAAACCACATTCATGTTCAATATTTTAATTAAAAAAAAATATCAGTTTCTATTCAAACCTGTGGTGCTTACCTGTGTAACAAGGTTGCACAACAGCAAAATGATAGCCTGGACACTAAATAGATGTAAAATGGCTGTAGTGTAAAGTGAAAACTCATTTGGGGAACTGAAAATTGTGTGGTTGTGATTTTAAAAAAGGCAGTTTTGCTGATGTCTTTTTCTTCTTCTTCTTCTTCTTCTTCTTCTTCTTCTTCTTCTTCTTCTTCTTCTTTTTTTTTTTTTTTTTTTTTCTTTTTTTTTTTTTTTTTTATTTTCTTTTTTTTTTTTTTTTTTTTTTTCGTTTTTTATTTTTTTTTTTTTTTTTTTTTTTTGTTTTTTTTTTTTTTTGTTTTTTTGTTTTTTTTTTTAAATGTCTCTGTAAAGCACTTTGAATCACCTTGC
>VUQR01012424.1:0-14252 GCA_015108515.1 Hemichromis elongatus | reverse complement strand
GGGCGCATATACTGAATTTTAACAAAAGATCGGGGAAAGAGGGAGAGCTGGAGAGGGAGAGAGAGGAGAGGAGAGAGGGAGGGAGAGGAAAAGAGAGAGATCGGAGAAATTGAATACATGTAGAACATATATATATTTAGATATATATTTTCACAGCGCGCGTGTCTGTGTGTGTGTGAGTGTGTGTGTGTGTGTGTGTGTGAGTGTGTGTGTGTGGCGGCGGCGGCGGTGAGAGGGGGGACACCCGCAAAACGGATACCTCAAAAAGGAAGGATGTGAAAAAGGATGGAGGGACCCAGGAAAAGAGGGGGGACAGGCTGCTGAAAAACAGTAAGTACATTTATTTTAATGATATTTGCAATGCGGAGGCATCTTTTCTTTTTCTTTTCTTTTTTCGCTGCTTCACTCCACGCACACAGACTCTGTGCTGCTGCTTAGATTAATTGCGGCTCGGGCAGTGAGAGGGTGCTACGCGTCATTGAGACGGGGATAGCGGGCTCGGGTGTCGGCATCTGTGCGGACGCCGGTGATGGAGAGATGGATGAATGGATGGCCGGGTTAGGATGGAGAGGTGGAAACGGCCGGCGCACCGGGGCTTTGACCCCTCTGTCATTGCTGCGCCTGAGAACTCACAAGCACCTTAACGCATATGTTCCTTAGAGCCGATGGGATAGATAGTCTAATGACACGCACACACACCCACAGTTTACCGGTAGTTCAATTAATCATATGGACTAAACCTTTAGGCTATGATTTTGTCTGCCAGGAAATTTCTGCATTATTAATAAAGACAGAGTTTGCGTTCCGTTTAAGTCTTCAAACACCGGCGCTGGCTGCAGTTTCCTCCTCACTTTGCTGCGGATGTATTAATTGAGGCGATCATATCTGTTGATGCTCATTTTGTCGGGCTGCGTGGTCAGTGTCAGTGCGTGCGTTTGTTTGTGTGTGTGTGCGAGCGCGTCTGCTCGCTCGTCTTGCACAGCTATAGCGCTAAGCCCGCAAGATTGCCGATCAGTTTTGCCTCTTGATCTATTTATATCCCGATACGCTGAATATTTGGGCGTATGGCAGCGCGCAGTTATCCCTCTGTTGCCACCGAGGAATCTTCCCCCAACAGGCTGACTTGCCTCAAACATTCTCAGACAGCTGGAACAGGCGGTTTTTTTCCCTCTCTCTCTTCTTTTTTTTTTTTCTTACCCCAGCTGCGTAAATGAGTATGTAACAGAGATTTTACTCTGTAGGTACATTTTCTGCACCTCCTTTGGGTGCCCAAACAACTTTTTGTTTTTGCCTTATGGTACTTTAATAGAGTGAATAACAGACACAACCACCACCTCCATCATCATCACCATCACTCATTTTTTAGAAATAAAAAAAAGAAGGCCTTGGACCAAACAGACCACCAATGGAGAAGCTCATGCTGTTGACCTGTAAAATGGAGAGGCACAGTGTTGCTTCTGTTACAGATTTGCTGCAGTGTTTGAGAGTGGCAATGCTTTGTGAGGCCAACATTTATCCAGATGGAAATTGGAATTAATGTGTTTGTTTTCCCCGTTTCTGTGGGGCGTTTGGTCCCCCCCCCCCCCCCCCCCCCCCCCCCCCCCCCCCCCCCCCCACACTCCTCCTTCTGCTCTGCGATGAACTGCTGAACTCCAGATGGGGCTGACTCTTTGACTTATTAAAGATTTACCAGGTATCATGCTCTTGACCTTCAAAGCTGCAAGATTTGGGGGGAGGCTGAACCAAAACGCTATGCATCTGAGGACAGGAAGCCGACAACTGACTTCATTGGATGGACTGTGTGGGGTGGCTGTCAACAGAAAGAAAGCACTGTCATTTGTAGTAAATTACAATCCCACACAAAGACTGACACAAGGCAGCCTAAGTCTAGTTGGTGTGACAGCTCCTTCAGCTGATGCACAAACGCACACCTGCCAAGAAAAGCGCACGCACGCCCACGCTCGCATCTCACTTGTAACCACATGCCAATAAAAGCAACAAAACACACCGATAGACCAATTTCACATGAAAAGCCACTGAATTTAAGCAAAGAGGGTACTCGTATGCTGCAACAACGGGACCATCTTTAGAAAATCATTTTGAAAAAGAAATCACAACTCTTTACAGTAAACATACCTTAGAGTTTAGGGACTTTTTAAAATTTCAAACCAAGACCAAGAGGAAAAAGAAAAACAGAAAAACACCCTCCGCAGTCTCTGTAGCAGTGATAAACAACAGCAGCTAAAATCGTGTGATGTGCATTATTACCTCTGACAGGCCTGCTCTCAGGAGACAGCGGGCTGGTATTTTGGAGGGATAAATATAACAAGTGAGAATGGATGGAAAATCTCAACTGAATATTTGGCTGACGTGGAGCCAAATCTGAAGAGCCAGTTGTCTTTGATTTGTCAGCACAGTTACGGACCCGCCACAGGCCGGCTGGGAGTTCTCCTGTGCAATAGGTTTTATGTAACCAGAGTACAAGATCTCGGGGGAGGATTCACTGTAGGCATTGCGAAGAGGATGTAATGCGCGGACCTTCCAGCTAGAGCTGAATCAGGTGGATCTGAGTGAATGAGGTGTTTTCCTTTCAAATCGCGGCTCAGATGTAACGGCTTGAACATAAAAGCGATGGCAGAACTTTTCTCCTGTGTTCAGTATAACCCCTCATTTATGGTGGCAAACTAAGAAAATACCAGCAAATGGAAAAAGCTGCAAAAGCTCCCAAAACACAACGGAAACAGAAAGAAAGCAACCTGAAACGAAACTGAAATTTTTGGGGGGACAATAAGGTGACGAAACAGCTGTGGAAGTGACAAGCTAACAGTAAACAGCTAACAGTATTATATGAATCATGGTATTAAAACAAATTACGTCCATATTTTCCTTCCATTAACCTCTCGGGGTCACCGTACTCATTCATGTCGAAGCTTAACTTTTGCAAGGAAACAACGAAAGCCTTGGCTTTGTGCAATAATGACGCAAACAGGTCCCTTCACAACTTCTAATTAGTGCGACCTTCGAGCGTGATGAGCTGACGACACCTAGCGTAAATCTGACAACAGCTGGGGTTTGTAAATACATTTCATACCGAGGTCATGATCCTGAATAACACAACGCACAAAGTCTCAGAAAATCTCCGTACAGAACTAGATATTATTATATATGAGCCAATTTTCTCTATGGTGAAGATGGAACACTTTCTAGGATTGAGTTTGCCTAGAAAGCCCCTGGAAAATACCACAGGAGGTAAGGAGGTACTCGCCATGTGTAGTGTTTTTTTTAAAGCAGCTGAATGAAATCCCTAAATTAGAACATGTGCAGGAGACGAGACGTTGATGTTCCCAGCTGTAGCCCTGCCCCTGTTTGACACCCAGTTAATGGGTTACACTATAACTTAAAATGACTACTAGAGAGACTCCATGTTTAAACTCATTTACTTCAACTCATGAATTCATTGCTTGGGACTTCAAATGTGGTTATCTAAGGATTCGGGGTGTGAAACAGCTGCCTGTTGTGTGCTGGTATGACAGCTGTTAAACGTGACCTGAAACATTGCAATGGGCAGTAAAACCAGACAACCCAGAAATAATATACATGTTAAGAAAAAGTGATGAGTGCTAATAATTTGCTCTTACATTGCATTATAATTTCCCCCCTGCTCACAAGCCACATCACTAAATAGACCTTCTCAGTTGTTTGTTACTGATAATATCCAATCAGCTGATTGCAAAAAGGCAGGAATGTTTGAGACAGCAACGGGAAATCCAAATGTGAGCATCAAAATGGGAAATAAAGGGTTTTACCACATAAGTGTCTTCTAGGTTTACAGAAAATCTGTGGATGAAAACGCTTTGTTGATGCCAGAGGTTAGAGGAGAGCAGCCACACTGCATTGAGCTGATAGGAAGGCACAAGAGCATCTTTCAACAGACAACACAATCAGAGGTTTTGGTTCACACAGCCTCACTAAAACTGGGAAACAGAAGACTGGAAAAGTGTTGCAAGGATGTACGTATGCATATATAGTGCAGAGTTTAGAGCAACAAAGTTCCTGCAAATTTTAATCTTTTGCCAGCATGTAACATGAGAGCATGTTGAAAAATCACGGGTATGGACCTTTAAACCTTACAGCGTTCCTTGAGTGGAGTGGACAGTGGCTGGATGTGGTTCTGGAGAGGTGGAAAGCACAGCGTAAAAGCCAAGTGGAGCCTCGGGCAAGACACAGCATGCGCTCATGCTCCAGTTAACCTGAGTGCACCAAAGGTTAAGTGGGCTATAATTTAACAGGAACTTCTGAAATATATGCATAGGCAGGGGGAGATGACAAACCTATATCTCACCGGTCACATGTGTTCTGATCTGTCACTTTTCATTTTGACGTCCGCAGGTGGGCAACAGAGTTGTTTTTGCGGCAGAGCTGATTTCTAAAGCGCACAGAGCAAAGCAAACTCCAGTTGCTGCTTCTGAAATGAGGCTACGCACGGAGTAATCGTTTGGCCCGACCCCCGGGGACTGTGGGGAGACACTCTGACTTGTGAGTCCATTTTACCCCCGGCAACATGGTTCAGGCCACTGACTAGAAGCACTGCTTCAATGCCCACAGTGCTCTCAGAGGAAGTGACCTCAATACATCCAATAAGCCTGCTCGCAGAAGCGCGACAGCTGCAGAAGATTGGAGACACACCAGGTTTCTTATCTTAGATGCTGCTAAAATGAGAAAGTACATTGTTTTGGTGGTGTAAATGTCACAGGAAGAACGGCTCAAAGTTTTCTCATGCAGTCGCTATCTAAATGACATCTGCAGAGTAAAAAAAAAAAAACGACTGGCTTGAATAATTTTGGATTGTAATGGAAGTAAAATAAGAATTTAATGGCAATGCATAGAAAACATGTGTCTGGGTGCTTGATAAAATCCACAGTAAAGAATTCATGATTTTATTTTCCCTCTAATGTAAACCTGCATGATTCAGTGTTTATATAGCAAATAAGAGTTATCTGGGTAAAACGCGAACTACATAAGATGGTTTGTTTGGGTTTGTGAATTCACACTGTTCACTACAAAGATGAAGCCAGATTACAGCCACACACTGCAAAGGTGGCCCAACCTCAGCTCTGTGATCTGATAGTGAAGTGATGTTTGTGCGCTGAGTATTTTTTTAAAACCTTTCGATGGACACTGATCTTATCAATGAACAGCTGTGTACCTGCAAAACTGCTATTTGTGCAAATCTTTTTCCATTTGCTCACTAAGTGTGGTTCACGGTTACACATCACAGATCTTAATGCTTTTGTGCATTTGAATGGATTCCACATCCACTTACAGCCTTATTTTGCTTCCATACAGCACCTGTTTAGTCTGTGTAGTCGGGTCAGTTGAAAGCTTTGGGCTTTATCAGGCTGAGACAAAAGTGCCTCCAGATACCGCTGAAGTTATTCCACATCATTAAAAAAGGAACTGTAATATTACTCGTGTCAGTTTTGTGTGGTCAAAAATCGTTTGATTTAAATAGCATTACTAACAGTTCTCAGCAAACATCAACAGCTGCAAGTTACTGTAAATCTTTCATGAAGGCTACAAGAGTCTTCTCAAGGTCCAAGGGGGGAGATCAGTGAGGGAGGTTTAAAATATCCCATGTTCACTGCTTGGAGGATAAGGATCTGGATCTGCGTGATTTCTTTCAGCAGCCGCCCCCTTCACTGCTGCTGTCACAATGAGGTAGTGCTGTAGCTGATAAGACAGAAATCAGTCCTTCACCTATGGCCTCTTCACAGGCGGCAAGCAAATTTTAAGGCTCTTTGCACTGTGGAGATTGTTGAGGTAACATACTGAGCTGCAGGAGCTGATTTGTGCTGATTAGCAGGCCCATGTGACTGTGGGCACCGGGTCCAGGTGATTGTGTGGGATCCTGCATTTGGCACTTGTTACTGCTGTTTTCCACTGAGATGTTAATCATCCAGCATGCGCCAGAGGCATGATTAAATGTCACGCAGCTCCCCCAGCTTTGGCCCTCTCACTGTGAATAAACCTCTCTCACCCACAGGCAGACAGGGCCTGGAGTCTGCAGCCGCAATCTGAACTGCCAGACCTATGCGGTGCCACAGCTCCCCCTATAGGCCAAAGAACAAAAGACAACAACAACAACATTTTTTTCCTATATTTTTATTCGACTTAAAAAAAAAAGTTGGTCCTCTTGAGGCCAAAAGAGGAAGCAGTGCAGTCATCAGGTAATGCACATAGTAAAGTATACAAAAAAAGAAGACAAATGTAAATGACATAAAGAAGACAAGGGTAAGACAGACAGAGAAAAAAGGAAGAAAAAACAAACAAAAAATACAGTAATACAAGTTTGGGAGGATGTTTCTGAAAGCATTATATCTGCTTGGATTGGAGGGGAATCACAGCTGATCAACAATCAAATTCAGAAGGCTGAAACCATCACTGGCCAGAATCTGAAGATATTTGAGGCTACATCTACACTAATGCCGACTCAGTGTGAATGGGAGGCATGTTTTCATTTGAAAACCCATTGTTTTCTCTCCGTTTTGGCCTCCCGTCGACACTGAGTCGGCGTTTTTGGTCAAGGAAAACCAAGCTTTTTGAAAATGCTCTCCAAAACGGATACATTTGAAAATGGTGCTTCTCGTCATAGTGTGCACTGCAAAAACCGAGACTTTCGGAAAACGATGACGCATGCATATGATGCAGTCATGTGACCAATTAAACTAAGTTGGTGGAGGGCAATAAACAGCAGTTGCTAAATTAGCTCTTAGTTTTGACAGCCCTATTAAAGATTAATATCAATTTGTAAATACTCCAGATAGCTTTTCTGCAAATTCTTTAATTCTAACTTGCTTTTGCAACTTTGTACTTTTGTGTTACTGGCAGCAACAACTCCATCTCATTGTTAGTCCAATTAAATAAACTCGGTGCTTTTCCTCAACAATTTGCAGCGACTTTTCAAACAGCACACAGAAATGAAGCAAATTAAATCATCTTAGGTTTCACGCATGTGCAACACAGGAACGTAAGCGTTTTCAGCCATTTCAGTGTGGATGAACAACTGTTCGGAAACGATTGAAAACGATAGTGTGGACACGGAGCGTTTTTAGATGAAAACGCCGTTTTAAAACTCATTAGTGTAGTGTGGACGTGACCTGAGTCAATGAGGGAGTTTCACTGAACAACTGCTCACTATATTTGCCCCACTCCACACTACGGAGACAGCAAAGCTTACTCTCCCCCAAACACATTAGATTAAACTATATTAATGCCATTTCCAATGCTGTTTGCTAAAATTCTCTTATCACAGAATTAATTTTCCTTTTTATTTTTTATTATTTTATACAGTCTAAACCTGTCTATTTGCGGCTCAGTATTCTCCTTTGTTTCTGTGCAACGTAACTCCAAAAAAATTTGCATATTTTTTTTCGTAGAGCATATCAAAAATATTTGATCATTATTTTCATGACTGATTAGAAAAAAAAATGATAATGGAAAAATGGAAAAAAGATTTATAGGCAGTTATAATAAAATAGGTAGTCATAAGTGTTTTTAGATGGGATCTCAGGTTTTGGTCCCTAACCCCCAGGAATACTGGGAGTATCGATTGTACTGTTGTATATAACACTTTGGACCTTGTATGGGCCTAGTGTACTGATAATGTAGTTTTCATTGTATATTATAATCTATTTTTTAACCTGCATCTGTAATTTCCCTTATAGGATCAATAAAATATTAGTCAATCCATCCATCCTTCTGTGAAATGGAATGGCTGGCACCCTTCCTGAAATAATGGACAAAATTAATTCAATTTAAATTTTAAAATAAAACTACAGATTTCTTCAGCTTTCATGCAACGTGGTATTTTCCAAAACCTGTGATTTAAAAGTTGTATGTAAGTATTTGACATCCTTCTGAAAGTCTTTCAAGAGCAATGGGATGCATTCTCACATGTGTAGTATTGTTGTGACGTATTCCAGCTATTCAGAAAGTGGTCCTTCCGCGACGCACCATTTCTTCAGTGTTTATCTTTTTAGCACAATCTTCCAGGTCTGTTAAGATCTGTGATGCTTCAGGTCGGTCTTTAGGCGTCAGACTCAGCATTAATCTGATGATGATGTACTGCAGCATAAAAAGAGCAATAAAATATTTATTAGAAACAATCTTTCATTTGCACCATTTCTAGAGCTCAACTTCAACAATATTTTCCACCATGTGTATATCATTTAAATTTACACTATATATGTCAGCTTGCTAGCACATATCTCATGAAAAATGCATATTGAAATTTGCTAATACACTGAGAAAATGTTGATGTACCTCTGAGACAAAACTATATGGAAATTCTTGGGGAAGCTTTTGTTTTCTGATGTCGTCCCACATCTGAAATTCAGAAAGAGTTCAGGAAGTTTCTGATGAACAGTTAAAGCCCTTAACAGATTATGAACTACCATGCACAGTATTTTGATTATGAATCAACATCCTACCTTGTATTTTTCATGATCAGTGGAGATTTTCCAAAGAAGCTCAAAGTAGATCAGCCCCAAAGCAAATATGTCAACCTTTCTACCATAGGTCTCGCTCTCCTGTGTTAAAGCAGTTTTACAGTATTAATAATAAGAAGCACTGAGAGCACAAACCTCCACCAAGGCAGATCACTCTCTGGGTAGTGTTTACATTTAAGGGAATAATATGGTATTTTGTATGTAAAATTTATGTAAAGTTAGGTAATGTTTAATAGGTACTGATTTGTAAATAACTAAGCATTAATAACTTATAACAATAATATTACACTAGAGTACATATGGTAGTGATTGGCAATGACAACAACTCAACCACAAAGTGATAAGGCACGTAAAATAACATGCTGAGCACCCAGTGCACAGAGGTCGCTGACTTGCTGCAAAGTTGATCGCTAAAGGCCTCCAAACTTCATGTGGCCTTCAAATTAGCTTAAAATCAGTGCGTAGAGAGATTCATGGAATAGGTGTCCATAGCTGAGCAGCTGCATCCAAGCCCTAAATCACTAGGCACAATGTAAAGTGTCAGATGTTGTGGTGTAAAGCATGTCACTGGACTCAGAGCAGTGGAGACGTGTTCTCTTGAGTGAAGAATCACAAGTCTCCGTTTGGCAATGTGATGGATGTGTCTAGGTTTGGTGATGCCAGGTCAAATGTACTTGTCTGCAGTGTGCCAAGTGTGGGGTTATTTTTCAGGAGGGGCTCAGCCCCTTAGCCCCAGTGAAAGGAACTCGAAATGCTTCAGAAAACCAAGAGATTTTGAACAGTTTCATGCTCCTAACCTTGTGGAACAAGTATGGGGTTTCATTCAAATAGTTAAAAAACTGGAAGAAAACAGCTAAATTAACAATGACAAAGATATATTCAAACTGACAATGATTATGATATTGAAATATATACACACAAGTAATCTCTTTGAACTAGAAGCTCGTTTTTTTCCAGGACTAATTAAGACAGATAATTTTCTCTGTATGGTGTCAGTGAGCGGGGTTATCCCTAATATGGTCATCTCATGCAAACAGATCTGCCTGTAAGCACAGAACCTCCAACTAGCTGCTGCTTTTTGTTTGCAAGGAACAGCCAATCGGAAAGGAAGGCTCGACTGGACTAAGCTGCAGGATGAGAGGATAGTTTTTCAAAAAAGCAGAGCTGCTCTAGTAGAGGCCAAAAATAAAATGATGGAGCTAGAAATGAGCATAATAATGTCCACTCTGATGGGGCAGAACTCACCTGTTCAGGAGCCATGTAATTTGGTGTTCCCTTATTTAAAGTTCTTTCCATCGGGGTCTTGTCATCGTCGTCATTCTCATAAGTGACCAGTCCAAAGTCTCCGATTTTTATTTTTGCATCCTGCCCAAACAGGATGTTGGCAGGCTAACCGGATGAAACAAAGAAAACATGTGATCTATAAGAAACACTAATGACTGAGAATCGCCGAGTTTCTGCAAATTTTTGGTAAAAGACTTAACAGAATAAATTTAGGAACATTAATAAATCAAATACAAACATCACAACTTGTTCCCAGTATATAACCTGTACACACACAGGCCTGTGCGCTGCCTGTGGTTAGCCTGTTATCTGCTTGGCCCGGCTCACCTTCAGGTCTCTGTGGATGAGCTTCTTAGAGTGAATGTACTCCACACCACTGACTATCTGCTGAGCAACGGTCAGACTTTCTTCTCTTCTCTTGGAGTTTTGCGATTCTTTCTTCATATTCCAGTCTTTAATCCAGTGTCGAAGTGTTTTGGTGTCACACAGTTCCATCTGAATGTAGAGGTACTTCTTGGGTGAACCGGTGGAAGACCTCAAACAGGAAGAACATTAAATGGTGAAATCAATCAACAGAAGGGAAGAAATTTGTTCACAAGCGGTGGAGTCTTACTGTGAGGTGCTACAGCTGTTGTCAGTGCTGTCTGACTGGTATCCTGAATCGCCCATCCAACACGAGAAGTATCTAACGATATTAGGGTGGTCGAGGTCCGACAACGCCTTGGCTTCTCGTAGAGCTTTTCTGATTCAAAAAGGGGAAAAAAACTCATGACAACAGTAATTAATAAACTACATAAACAAATAAGCACACAGTGAAAAGATGTAATATTACAGAACACTTTACTTACTCTTTGCAGCGGATGATCTTTATTGCGTAATTCTTTTCCAACAGTTTATGTTTTGCCTCGACTACTCGACCAAAAGCTCCTTTACCGAGGTCCTTATCATAGTCAAATTCTGAATGACTGTTGAAAGAAATCTCTTTTTATTGAATATCAACTTCTTAAAGCCAACAAACAGAATGTGATAATGTGGATTATGTTGCATTTTACATCATAATGTCATATTTTTATTTTCCATACCTGAAGATTTGTGAATCAGCTGAATTCGTATCACTGGGAGAGTTTCCTGAATTCTTTTCTTCAGGACACAACATATCCTTGATAAAACATATTGGAATACATACTTTAAAAAAGAAAAAAAACTTGCAATGCAACTTAGCATGACTTTTAGTTATGTCTCAATCAAATAATTAAGTGTTTTTCTGACTTTTTGAAATACCATGAGCTGCAGCTTTACATTATGTCTGAATAAATATTCCCATGTTTTAGGAGGATGTTAGTCTGAAGATTGGACTCACTCGGACACAGACACCAGCCTTTTTTGGGGTTTTTACTCAAAAAAGTACAAAGTCTCTTAGACTTAAAGGCAATAACAGACCTGAACCTTGGGGTTTTTGGATGAATTACAAGTCTTTTCCACAGGTTTTGATGAGGCACCACAAAAATCCCTGGGAGAATACAAAGAGACAAATTAGTAAACCATTTCCACAAATCCAACTCTGCTATTAGTCGGTGCCTTACGGTTTAGTCTGTGGTGTTGGCGGCTCGGCTGAGGCCTGATCTTCAAAAACAGCGAAGTGCAACACCTGAAGCACACGTAAAAAGTCTTTAACTTCTGAATCATATAGTCCCTCTGCAAAATTTATTTACGTTTTTTTAATTACGCTGTGTAAATCGTGCATAGCAATTATTTTTTGTTGCACAAATCAAATTTATCAGCACTTTTCCTACCTAAATTAGTATGCCCTTTTGGAACAAATGAGGTTCTTCTGATCATGTGTACAAAAAAATGACAGCCTGGCTGTCTTAGGAATTTAAACCCAAGTCTGTAAAATTAATACTAATAATACTCACAATAATAATAACATTTTTTTTTACCCTTTGGTCATTATTTTACAATATTATTTACATCATAGGCCACAAAATAATCCGAAAAAGCGCATTTAAAGAAAACTAATTATTACACAGAAAGGTCTAAGCTTCCTCCAGTTCATCCAGGAAAACACTGAGGTGTTTCCAGGTCAGCTGACATACATAATCTCTCCAGTGTGTCATGGGTCTAACCTTGACACGCTGACGAGAGGTCCTCCTCCCAGTAGAACATACCCAGAACAACTCACCTAGAATTCATCCTAGTCAGAGGTCTAAACCAAAGTTTCCTCTTGGAATTCAGACACATTTCAGTTTTCTACAGTCAGACTTTCTCTTTGTTTCTTGCCTTAGAGGTGCTTACAAATATCGCCACCCCTTTCTCTACTTAACTTGAAGGCATACACTGTTCTCTTTTAGCTGTTTCACTTGGTATAACACATAATATGGGATATAGCGCCGCAGTGTGTCCTGATTGAAGACACCTCCAATCATGCCTTAACACAGATAACCTGTAATGACATATATGTGCACATACCCCCTGTCATCGCAGTCATCCCTCAGTTCTTATGCTCTTCACCTTGCTAAGAACACCTCTACCAAATTGAGCTAGCTATCAATGCCTAGTTAGCTCTGTTGTCTGCTGGCTTGAAGTTAGCTTAACTGCCCTGTTGGGGGCACAAGCAGTCAGGTGAGGTGTAGGCTGCATAAAAAGCTCTAATACTGAACCAGAAATCTTCTGTTCACCTTGTGCTCAGTACTGTTTCTCTTTGTACTACTTCTAAGAGGTACCAGCTAGTTCTAATGGGCCAGCATGTCTATGGTGTTTCATTCTCTGCTGTTCGTTTTCTTTTCCAAGAGCAACCCATGTTCCCTGGTGAGGGAATGGAGGGTGCATTCTTTGGTAGTGGCAAAGATATGGATCCTTTTGCCTTTAGGGAGAACATTCACGGCCTCACATTGGTGCGAGTCCCTTTTCTGAGTCGATCCAAGTACTGAGGGAGAAGGGACTATTGTATGAGGGTGTGGGACCACATTCCAGCAGTGAAATAGGAACTTCATCTGCCCTCGTCTAAAGGGTCCTTTTAAAGTTATTTTGTCCTGCAGCTAGTTGATCATTACCACACACTTTTGTTTGGTTCTATGGTCTGGACCTATTAGCCTCTCATTCTGTCCTTTATACCAGTGGTTCAAGGTAAAGGAGTTCTGAGTATAGTGGCTGCTCTGCAGGGTTTTCCATACGTTCCACAAGTCCCACACTATATGTGCTGTACTGAGTGATTCGACTGAAAGCGAACAAACAGTTATGTCTATAATTGAGGTACAACACAAGGTTATGATGCTGTGCAGTTTGGCTCAGTGAAGAGCAGCTATCGAGCTGAGGGGTGCCTGTGATGACAGGGGGTATGTGTGTATATATCTGCAGGTGGTGCCATACATATGCCATCACAGTTCATCTGCATCAAAGGTGAACTGAAGAGGTGTCTTCAGCTAGGATTGAGGTGCGATATCCCATACTATATGCTTTGCACCTCATTTCTCTCCTTCAGGGAACAGAAGTTATAGACATAAATGGTTGTTCCATATACAGAGAAATGCGGGGTGGGGCAGTTTGCAGATATTATATTATTGGTGCAGAGCAATTCAAATTTAGCAACATCTGCATGGTAGAACTATTATCTATTCCTATTAACGTACTCCACCATGCCTATAAGTTCATTTAAACTAACACGGGTTATAATTTATTGTTACTCACCCCTTTAGTTTTGCATCCTGATACATTATCACGTAGCTTTTTATTGCATTTCTTGTGACAAGGCTGTGCATTAGGATCTTTTTTTTTCATCTAAAAGAAAAAAGAAAATTGATTTTTCAGAAATAGTGCTATTGTTAGGAATAGATCAACAATGAAACATGTTCTATATAGAGACGCATGCAACATCTTACTGCTGGCATGGGATTTTCCTTCTCATTCAGTAAGTCTAGAGCATTTCGAGCTGCGTTCAGCTTTGCTTGTTTACGGTTCTCCCCCACACCATCAGGAAAGCTCTGGCCGTTGATCACAACCCTCATGATGACTCTGACAAAGAATTTTAAAAGCTCCAATTAACATTGCTGAAGTACTTACTGTAGAAATCTAGTTATGCAACAAACTGGAAACCAGTGGTGGAGGAAGTACTTAAGTTTAGTACTTAAGTAAAAGTACAACTACCCTGCAAAATATATACTTAAGTAAAAGTATAAGTACTACATCAACATCTTACTTAAGTAAAAGTCCTAAGTACATACTTTTAAATTTACTTTAAAGTATTTTTTAAGTAAAAGTACACAATCGGTTGTCTCAATGTCTGGGCTGTTCAATTGTAATAATCACAAACAATTTCTATTGTGTACTGGAAAGGGTAGTTGTGCAAGCTCTCTGCAATACTGACACACTGTAAAAATCTGGTTATTTACTTATTATTACTCATTAAATAATAATTAAGTCAATTATGACATAGAATTTATTTTATTTTTACTATACTATTAA
>VUQR01012423.1:0-11332 GCA_015108515.1 Hemichromis elongatus | reverse complement strand
ATATCTCCGCACACACACACACACACACACACACACACACACACACACACACACACACGTGGTATCTGTGGGCTCATGCTCAGCCAGTTACCTCAGCATGAGTGTGAAAGCATGAAACAGTTGCAGTGATTCTTTATCGAAGTCCCGACGGCTGCCACAGCTCCGTGTTGCTCCGTGTGACTGAGACAAGCACATGCAGTTTTACATGTTCGGGTTGGAGGCACAGAATTTGATGACCTTTGTTGCAGGACAGTAAACATTTGAGACTGTAGCCTCGCTACAGTCAGAGCAGTTGTTTGTAGGCCGGCTGTGATGAGAAGCCATGTTACCATGAGGACAAAGAACCAGATCATCTTCTGTGTCTTTCAGCCCAAGCTGCTGAGGCCGACTCTTCTGCCCGGCGAGGAGCTGGTGATGGACGGCATGCGTGTCCACCTAATCCCTGATGGGCGCGAGGAGGCCACGGGGCTAATGGGAGGTCCGCCTCTACTCCCAGCTGAGGGCGCCATCTTCCTCACCACGTACCGCCTCATCTTCAAGGGCACGCCTACCGATCCTCTAGGTAAGAGGAGTTTTGGCTGTTACTCTGTCGATTTTCCGTTTTTTTCACTGACCGCGTCGTCCTCCTGCAGTTGGAGAGCAGACGGTAACTCGCTCCTTCCCCGTCGCCTCCCTGACAAAGGAGAAGAGGATATCGGTCACGCTGACAATGGACCAGTTTGTTCAGGAGGGCCTCCAGCTGCGATCCTGCACCTTCCAGGTACCTTCCTCAAAATCACGCAGGTCAGCTCTCAGCCGAACGTAGAACCTGACGTCATGCTCCGTCTCTCTGTCTCTGTGTAGCTTATGAAGATTGCATTTGATGAGGAGGTGGCGTCTGATCTGGCCGAAGTTTTCAGAAAGCATTTGCACAAGCTGCGATACCCTCAGCATGTGCAGGGCACCTTCGCCTTCACTGTGGGTCAGAGTGGCAAAATGGTGGTGGAGCACAAGACGAAGGACAAGAACCAGTCGCTCAAGTAAGGAAGCATCAGTGTGGAGACAATAAACCTGCCACTGCACTATGAAAAAAGAAAAGAAACCTCCTGTGGGTCGGCCAGCAGGTGATACTGGAAAGGCGTAACATCAGTAACATTAGCTGGACTTAGAGCTGCTGCGCTCTGCTCCGCTGAGGCGTTCAGTTTTACCTCAAGCGTCACAGTTTTCATGCTAGATCTCAGCTGATGCGTTCCGTTTTCACCTGGAATAGAAGTGAACGCGTTCTGCAGGCGTGGCTCTGATGTTTACATTCTGATGTCACCTCCATCTTGAAGTAGTTTGTCAAGCATTAAATGTGAAAGCACTGCAGCTTGTACTTCCTCACTAGTTTGCATCTACCTTAAGATGACAACAGCAGTCGCTTCAAGGCGTTCGATAATGTAAGCTACAGAAATACAGAGAGGACCCCAGCAGCAAGCATGTGGTGAAAGTGGGAAGGAAAAACCCCCTTTTAACAGCAAGAAACCCCCAGCAGAGGGCTGGCTATCTGCTGCTGAGGGGAGGGACACGGTAAAAAAGACGCACCAGGTTTAAAAACCTCTCTCAGCACTGCCTCTGCTGGACTGTAGCTACATGCTCCGCCCAGTCAGACTCGCCAAGTGTCCGCCCTGAGCTTTCATTGGTCTTTTGCTTATTTAAAGTCTCAGTAAGCTTTTAGTGACACACACAGTAAACAGAATAAGAGAAGATAGGAAATAAGGAATAATTAGTGAGTGAAAACGTCTCAGCTGTTTTATCTGCCCGGCTGTTTCGTCTCTGCTCTGTGTGCTCAAACCCTCCATTCACTCATATTCATTCTGACTTTGTCTTGTGACACACACACAATAACACACAAGTGTGAGTCGATTATGCGTGGAGGCGAACGCTGAAGCTGGATGCTGCTCTCCATGTCTGAGAGGCAGGACGTGGCTGTGGATGTGACTGTGCCTATTTTAATGTAGAGTCGCTTTGTTCGTTTCAGGACTCTTTCCAAAAACCTGGTGAAGACCGCCAAGAGGACCATTGGCCGGCAGTACGTGACCAGGAAGAAGTACTCTCCTCCCACCTGGGAGAACAGGAGCAGCTTCCAGTCAGAGCTGGATGAAGATGAAATCTCAGGTAGCCTGATGATCTATTCCACATCAGTAACAGCTTCACTGCCTTGACTTGTCTTCACTGTGGCTCCTTGATCGGACTCACAGAAGTCCCCAAACTTTAACTTTTCCACACGTGAATGGTTGTTTGTTTGAGTGCAGATGATTCTGTGAGGTCTGCTGTTTATCTCCACAGTCTCAGAGGAAGTGGACCAGGGATCCCTGACCCTGTCCTCCACCATCCGCTCATCGGACAGACAGACCATGAGCAACGTTGTCGAACGAGCCTGTTGTCGCGACTACCAGCGTCTGGGTCTGGGGACCCTTAGTAACAGCCTGACGCGTTCCAAGAACGAGCCCTTCAGGATTTCCACCGCTAACCGCATGTACACCGTGTGCAGGAGGTAAGGGGCCGGTGGAGGGCGGGGTTTACTCGTACAGGAGCGTACAGACTGGTCCATGCAGTCTTTTTTCCATTACCCACTGTAAACCTGGTATGTGCCACAGCTACCCCGGCCTGCTGATCGTCCCTCAGAGCATCCCAGACTCAACTATCAACAGAATCTGCCGCTGCTACCGTCAGAACCGCTTCCCAGTGGTGTGCTGGAGGAATTCGCGGACCAAGGCCGTCCTGCTGCGCTCAGCGGGGCTCCACGCGAAGGGGGTGGTGGGCTTCTTCAAGTCTCCCAATGCTCCCACTGCAGGTAAACTGATGTTTTGTTCAAAGCTTATGAAGAGGAACCTTCGCTGACTTGATGGCCTCCTTCACGTTTCTTAGTAATTTTGTACTTTTTAGTTTGTAAAGCCTGAGACCGGGCTCGCCTGTTGCACTGATTCTTCGCACCCACTTGCCCCTGTAACCACACTCGCATGTACTTTTGTGTAAGAAGGAAAGGCATTTTGAACTATTGGAGTGTCTCCTCTCTGTGCAGTGCCCTCTCAGGCTGACTCCACTAGCCTGGAGCAGGAGAAGTATCTCCACGCCATTATCAGCTCCATGCCTTCTTACAGCGAGAATAGTGGCAGAAACACACTGAGTGGCTTCACGTCCACACACATGAACACCTCTGGTAGGTGGAGTGACACACAGACATGAGCGGTTACTGTCACATGGCTGCAGGGTCGCAGGTCGACGGTGTTTCCTGTCTTCACAGACTCATCAGATAAGCTGAGGCAGCCCAAGATCGGAGCTCTGATGAAGCAGGTGATGGGCGCCAAGGAGGACGTTCCTGGAACCTTCAGCAGAGGAGGTGAGGGGTCTCCTCCTGTAGTGCCTACTTACTCTGTGTAGCTGTAGGTGGGATGTTGCAGTCCTGCTTTCAGTCCAGTGTACTGGACCAGGAGGAAGCTAAAGAAGCAAATCCATCCTGATGTTCAGGATCAGTGTGTGTGTGTGTGTGTGTGTGTGTGTGTGTGAAGTGAATGACACCATCCTCCACTGTTGGTTAATTGGCCATCTTTGTCTTTTGACCTCAGCTCTGGGTCAAAGAGCCAAAGTCATCTCCCTCTCTCAGCCCAAAGTGTCTGGCAAGGCCAGGAACCCTCCTAGAGGTACAGTAGGCCACGCCCCCGACTCCCCTTCTACCACTCCTTTCTAACCAATCAGATCTCTAACAGTAGCGTCTGTGTGTCTGGCGTCTTCCCTGGTAGTGCTCTGTCTCTGAGGACTAATGACCCGGTGCTGCTTGTGTTCGTCAGTGTGCATGCTGCTGCTGCTGCAGCTTTGCTGTCTGATGTCCTGTTTGTTGTTTACTGTTTGATTCTTCTCGCTGCTGAATGTCAACAACAGTTAGACCTGATCATCAACCATTCAGATACATGTAGCAAACGGGGCTGGGTACCTTGTTACCGGCATGGCTGTCTGTAGCTGTGGACACTACACGGATGTCAGTGTGCAGACACACATTAAAGGATGCTTCCACTTTAGTACAGCGCAGGTTGTCATAGAGTGGAGCGATGCTTTAATGGCCATCTAACTTCTAGAGGCCTCAGGCTCTGAAGACTCTGGTGTGTTTGAACCTGCAGGTAAATGGGGCAGCATCCGGGGCAGTGGGCGTCTAAGTGCCTACAACCCAGATGTGGGGACACGTCTGGCTGGCAAAGAGTCTCCACAGCCCAACGGGGGGCCGAGCGAGGCGATGTTCCTCCGCCAGCAGAAGGCGTACCTCTACATCATCGGGGACAAGGCTCAGCTCAAGGTAACTGAAACACCCCGAACTCAAAGTGAAACGACATGATACGATTCAAAAACATTAAACCTTTTGTTGAGACTCTTGTTGCCAACAATACTCTGACACAAGAGCTTTTAAAATGTGTGTTCTAATAAGCTTCAAAGTAACACTGAAACAAAGATGACGAGCGACCCGAGGGAAACACGCACGTGCACAAGCCCGCTCAGTAGCTCGTTAGCAGTAACCGTGTCGTCCTCAGGGAGGAAAGCAGGACTCGTTCCAGCAGTGGGAGGTGGTCCCCATCGAGGTGTGCGACGTCCGGCAGGTGAAGAACAGCTTCAAGAAGCTGATGAAGGCCTGCGTGCCGAGCTCGTCCACCTCCGACCCCAACATGAGCTTCCTGCGCTGCCTGGAGGAGTCCGAGTGGATGGCGCTGGTGCGTCGCACTTTGTGTTTCTCGGCCAGATTCTCGCCCACTCGGCTCTTACTTGTGCTGACTGCTTGTGTGTGCGTTCAGCTCCACAGGGTGCTGCAGGTGTCGGTCCTGGTGGTGGAGCTGCTGGACACGGGTTCGTCGGTCATGGTCAGCCTGGAGGACGGCTGGGATGTCACCACACAGGTCTGACACATGCTGTCTGCTTGGTGTCATTAGCGTGAGCTGTGAGGCTGCAGAGTGTGAGATGCTGCTTCTGTCTGCAGGTGGTGTCGCTGGTGCAGCTGCTCTCTGATCCCTACTACAGAACCTTCGATGGTTTCCGGCTCCTGGTGGAGAAGGAGTGGCTGTCGTTTGGACACCGCTTCAGCCACAGAGGAGCTCAGACGCTGGGCAGCCAGAGCAGCGGCTTCACCCCCATCTTCCTGCAGTTCCTCGACTGCGTGCACCAGGTAGAACAGCTGCACTGCTTCTTATTGTAGATGCAGCGCCAAACACCAGCGCTGTCTCTCTGGATGCTTTCTCTGCTGCGCTGCCACATATTTGGACTTTAAAGGAGCAAAAAGCCACCGTAGAGCCGCAGATTTAGAGCACACCTTTCATTAACACAGCAGATCCAATCCCTCCACCTTCAACTACAAGTGTTTGTGTGCCTCCACCCTCAGATCCACCTCCAGTTCCCCATGGAGTTTGAGTTCAGTCAGTACTACCTGAAGTTCCTGGCCTACCACTATGTCTCCAACCGCTTCCGCACCTTCCTGCTCGACTCGGACTACGAGCGCATCGAGCTGGGTAAGAACAAGAGCTGCTGTTGGAAATGATTCCACGCATGAAGGTGGTTGTTGTGTTACTGATGAGCCGTGTGTGTGTGTGTGTGTCTGTGTGTAGGAGTGCTGTACGAGGAGAAAGGCGAGAAGAAGAACCCTCAGGTGTGCAAGTCTGTGTGGGACTACATTGACCGACTGAACAAGAAAACGCCCGTCTTCTACAACTACATGTTCGCTCCTGAAGACGAGGAGGTGAGAACACGAGCACACACCGCTGCCGCCAAAACACAAACTGGCTATCTGATGCGATGCGCTCTGTGTTCCAGGTGCTGAGGCCGTACACCTTCGTCTCCAACCTGAAGGTGTGGGACTTCTACACGGAGGAGACGCTGTCCGAGGGGCCGTCGTACGACTGGGAGCTGAGGGGCCGGCAGGAGCGCGCGGCCGAAGACGCGGCGGAGAAACCCGACACCGGTGGGCCCAAATCTCAGCGGCACATTGTGTGGCCGTGTTACGACAACCTGACCAAGGTGGTGCCCGACGCCATCACCAAGCTGCTGCAGGACCTGCAGAGTCTGGAGGCTGAGCTCGGCCAGGCGTCAGATAAGTGGAAGGACACGTGGGACAAAATCAAGACCGCGCAGAGGACGGAGACCAAGCTGGAGAGCAAGGTGGGGCCACGGTTTCATTACCAGCGCCGAACACGTGCTGACGGCTGCTGAGGCTAACGTTCAGTCACACGCTCACATCAGCGTGAGGCAGGGGGCCGGTGTCCATCTTCACACACGCGCACACACACACACACGCACACAGTGGAAGCTGAGCATGTGCAGACAGGCGCTGATCATTTCCTGCCTTTGCTTCCTCTCCAGCCTTCCTTCTCCAGCTCCCTGCTGATGTCGTCCAACCTGAGCCATCAGAGGCGTTCTCAGGGCGTGTACCTGCAGGAGAGCCGTGTGGGATCCTCCATCAACCTGGCTCTGGACTGTGAAGCCAGCGCCACTTCCACGCCTGTCGCCGGTCGCCCGAGCACCAGCACCCTCTACAGCCAGTTCCAGAGCAGCGAGAGCGAGAACAGGTCTGTACCTGCCAGCACGGCGCTGGTGCTGTCGCTGCACTTCAAACGGCCCTCCGTGGCGACGGGGCCCCACGCGCGTCGCGGCTCTGCTGCCGTGTGACGGGCCCTGTGCTTTCAAGGCTTTAGATAAACTGTGCAGCATAGAAGTCGTGGTTCCCAGAGCTACTCAAACAGCCCAGCGTGTCTTTACTTGTGTTTTGGCCTCCAGGAGTTTCGAAGGCATTCTCTTCAAGAGAGGGGCGTTGTTGAAACCATGGAAACCGCGGTGGTTTGTGCTGGATAAGACCAAACACCAGGTAAGACGGAGCAGAGGAGGAGTCCCGCCTCGCATCCAAGTCTCTCAGGGATTAATGGAGCCTCTCTCTCCCCTCCACAGCTCAGATACTACGAGAGCAGGCAGGACAAGGAGTGCAAAGGCGTGATCGAGCTGGCTGAGGTGGAGTCTGTCACAGCGGGGACGCCCGCCATGGGAGCGCCAAAAAACATCGACGAGAAAGCCTTCTTTGATGTGAGTTTGCTCCCTCGCCGCATTGCTCCAGGCTCGTTTCTGACAGGAAGTGAGCCTGGATTGGCTGAAGGTTTGAGCTCCCCCGTAGCCTTAAGAGGCAGAGTCGTGATGCACACAGGCCTAAAGCCTAAAGCGTGACACCCGGCCCTCCTCCTAGGAGGCTGTGAAGGGCTGAAGAGCTACAGTTGTTATAGTGTGTTGTACCAGTGAGCCGGGCCCAGCGGGAGAGACCTGGCGTCCCTCATCCCTGCAGTCTGCGCTGCTCCTGCAGCCGTGTTAATGCATCATTTCTGTCACCGGGCTTGAGTCGCAACACGTTGCCGCCGCCTCGTTCTGTGTGTTCTGTGACGCATTAATGACGCCGACTCGTCTCTTTCTGCTTCTTTCAGCTCAAGACGACCAAGCGAGTGTACAACTTTTGTGCCCAGGACAGCCTGAACGCACAGCTGTGGATGGACAGTGTTCAAAGCTGCCTGTCAGACGCATAGAGACGAGGGGGCGGAGCGCAGAGGGGGAGGAGCCTGTCACCACTCTGTTCTGTTTGCCGGTGTCAAACTGATGACTTTGCGTCACAAATGTTTCAGTGTTTTTGTTATAAAAGTAAAAACCCCACAAAGAGCCACTGGCTGTCGTAGCTGCAGCATGAAGATCCTTCCAGACCCTCCACCTGTAGACCACCACCCCCGCCCTCTACCCCTCCTACTAACCTCACTCGCCCTCTCGCACACTTTGGGGAGGAATGATGGAGGAGCTGCGGTCGGGACGCCGCCGCTGGGCCGTCGGACCAAAACGGCTCAGAGGAACAGACGTCCTCTTTGCCTCCCACTGCCTGACGCAGCGCGGCCACAGCGTGTTCACAGGACGCTGGCGAGGAAGCGGCTGCCACCAGGGGCTCATCGACCGTTCATGAAGAATTACACTTTCTTTTTTTTCTTTTTTTTAAAAAGTCAAATTTGTACCAGGAGGTGAGCGGCTGTCCTCCACGCGTGGCGACGACACACTGTGAAAGCCACGAAGCGCTCGCTGAGATCAACCCCGAGAGCCCGCAGGTGTCGAGAGTGTCGGTGAACTTTGACCGGCGGTGTTTACAGAGGTGCCCTCACTACGCTGCACGCTGCTCCACTCAGCTACTGCTAACAGTCACACTCTGAAGGGATGCTAAAGGACAAAGCAGGGATTGGTTTATGACCAGGTAGAAGGAGATCCAGAAGGTGGCACGTGTTAGAGGAGGGATACTGGTGAGCGGGGATATTATGGGATGGCACAGAGAGGAAACCTCCCGTATTTCTTTAACTGCTTAAATGGTCTCGTGTCTGTTTTGTCTCTGATCAAACTGATTTCCTCATAGTGTCCGTAACGAGCGTCCTCCTCTAACGACGTAAATGCAGACACGGTGACAGAGGTGTGCTCGGTTTGTCCCCTCGTGCTCACGCTGCCTGTAGGTGGCGCTAGGTACAGGTGCAGGCAGTGATCCGTTGCACGAGTGGTATGTGAGGACGGACTCGGCTGACGAGTGAACGTTTTGAATACTTTTAAAAGAGCTTTTCTCGATGTGGTTGTTGGCCTCAGCCGCCGGGCAGAGCAGAGACGAGACCGTGAGAGCGTGTTCGTGAAATACCGTCGTTTTCCTCTAATGACACCAGGGTGGAGACGGTCACCCGTGTGTGTGATGTTGTGTTCGGACGTGAACGTTCAGGCCTCCACGATGCGACACGAATGCCGCGCCGTAGAGGCTTCAAACACGCAGCGGCGTCATCGCCTCCACGAGCATCGCCCGCTCTGACCCCAAACCTGCTCTGGAAACATCTCCTGCTGTCTTTGAACAGGACTTTTTGTGCTAATAACTCTTTTGTATATACTACTCCAGATTTGTATGTAATGTTTATGGTAGTAATTTATTTAACTTGTCTCCTCAGTAAAGTTCCTCAAGCACCACTTTATTTTGACATTAGGAATTCAATGTGCCATTTGTTTATTTCTGTATTAATGTGACTAATGCTTTTTGGACATGTAAACCCTTAGTGTCTTTTATTCTCTGTGTAAACACAGTTGTCCTTACACAACATGAACCATTAACATTAGAGTGGAAAGGGTGCGGCAGAGGAAGCCTCTTTACAGCTATGGGGCGTTCTCGATGTAGCCTAATAAAGGTCAAAGGTCAGGTGTTCCTGGTGCCGGGGTCAGCAGACTGGCTTGATGCATGGTTGTGGGTTCATCAAGGAGTCGGTCATGAGATTGAAGATAATAAACACGTAGAAATATTCATTGGGTTTAGTAACTGTAAGAATATTGATTGACTCTGATCCTGTGAATAAATTATCTGTTCTAATAAAATCCTTTTTTAGTATCTCCAGCCTGTCCTGGTTGCCATGCTCTTGGTTAATGTTCCGATGCTCCTCAGTTTATTGGGGTAGGATTTGCTGGTTTCGGCGGTCCAAGCACGATGAAACGTTCTAAACTACCTACAAATGTCTGTGCGGGTTCCTGCGTCTCACAGACGGTGAAAAGTCAAACATAATCATCACCTCGGAGGCTTCAGGTGAGCTAACCTTCTCCTCAGCCCCAGCTCACCTTTTTCCACTCGCGTTTACTCATCTCTCCACAAACGGCTACATCGCTCCGAGAACATGACATAATCAGTTTTATTTATTTGGGTTTTTTTAATTAGAAATGACCTTCTGAGCCGGGTTATGTTGTCAATCATGTCGATAGAGTTTTTAGAATCCAAATAAAAACCTGTGGGTTTAAACGTTCACGTGTCTGTGTGTGTCTGCCTGCAAACAGCCGCTGCTCCTCATTGGTTAACATGAAGCAGCTGCAAACACATCTGGAAAGAAGGGCAAACTAAATACCTGCCGATAAAGACCGTGTGACGTGTTTGTTTTTCTGCAATGACATCGAAGGCCAAGTTCAAGGAGAGCGCCGACAAAACGCCATGTAGGAGAGGCCTTTGTCTGCTCACGTCAACAAACGCAGTGGTGTGTCCGAGCCTGAAGTCCCAACCAAACCCTGACAGGCTGAGCAGAACCAAAAGGAGAGCAGTGTGCCACGATCTGACCTGTGATTGTGTTGGTTACCTGAACACAGCGCACATTTTAGTCCTTGACATTTTGAAACAACAGAGGAAGTTCAGCACAGCCAGGCTTCTTAGCTGGATGGACTAAACCTGAAGCTCTCTCTGCACACCAACACAAAACAGGGCCTGACATGACTCTGCTGCCCCACGCGACCCAGATGAACGTCGCCTACTCCAATCACAGATGATGATGATGATGATGACATGGTGCTACAAATCTGAAAACAAAAACGGTAAAATGCAATTTTGGGATTTAGCGCACACAGGGATAAACATTTTAATGCTGAGCTTCTGTTTATTTCTAACATCACAGCTGCACTAGAACCCTTAAGTGGACACGGGGTTACACTGCACTTCACATGCTGAAAATAAACGAACAAATGTAAAGTGTCAACCCAAGACACCAAACAACACAGACTGAGGGTACAAACTGGACGTGTTCAAGCTCCGAGCGGCTGCTGAATAGTTCTCGTGCCTCTGAAGCAAATTTGGCCCCATTGAGCTGACCTCATGATTTCTGAACATCTTCTCATTGAAAGGAGTTTGAAAGCACTAGAAGAAAAATAGAACATCCCCCATAAAGTCACACTTTACATATGATCATTAGCTATTATTAGGGCTGGGCGGTATAAACGGTATACGGTAGAAACGATATGAATTTGGCCTCTATCTCTTTGCTGTTACTGTCGCCATGCATAATTTGCAGATGATGCTGCCTGCAACCAAAACAGGCTCAGCTTGATGACACCATCAACATGCGCTATCGCGGTAAAGCACGTTTTAGAATATGTGGAAAGCCAAAAACTGCACTTCCTCCACGTCTGTACCATTGATTCGTTAATGTTGAATCACAGCTGCTCTGTTCCCATGTTGTTGCAGTATATGAATGACTAACCTGGTGTTGTGGATGGATTATCTCAGCTGTTCTCCTGACTGAAGTTTGGTCTGTTTACAGCATCCTGCCATGTGATCGCATTTGTCCCTAACCATCAGGAACCCTCACGGTAACTTTGATCCAGTGGAAAAAAGTTAGCATTCATCCTCCAGCTTCACTGTTCATGTTATGCTAACATAGCTGTGTGGCTAGCGCTCACGTAGCACATCATTATATACCAGCTAGTCCAACTTCAGTAACCTTACAAACGTCACTGCTGTTTAGTTTTCTGTCTTCATTTATGTAGGAAGTGA
>VUQR01012422.1:23836-37439 GCA_015108515.1 Hemichromis elongatus | reverse complement strand
CACATAATTAAAATTAAGAATATCATGAAGAACCTGAATGGGCGGCACATCCTTCACGGTCGAGGGGTTTCCACTAAGCTCTGTTCCTACTATACTATATTACATGTCTGTACTGTCTAGTTGAGATGTTTCTAAAGACATTTTATATGATGAAAGAAGGCATCAGTTCCACAAGATGAATAATTAACTAGTTATTTTTACCCCTTTAGGGCATGAAGCTGCTGCCAGTCTGTGTGCAGACAGGTGAGAGGATTGCTGACTGTATAAACGATGGCACCAAGTCAGAGGATCTCATGGTTTCGCAGGCATGCAGCCAAGCTTGTTAATAAAACAGTCGAATAGGGTATTGTACTGAATTTAAAGTTTAAAATTTGAATATTTTAAACATATAGTTATACAGTTTACATACATCCTTGCTGTTCTTATATATAAAATCACTATAAATATTATATGTGGTACAATCTAAATAAATATTTTTATTACTCACGTATTCCTGAAGCTGTAGGCATTAAAGCGAAATCACTCACTGCCTGAATGATTTGTCAAATCATCATGACACTGAGCTTAAATCAATCTGTCACAGAACTTCAAATTTCAAGTCAATGTACTTACCGATATTGGAGAAATAGAGCCTGCAAGGCTTAGCACGCCCCTGAATCATGCATGTACTACAATTCTCTAAGGTGTGATGTGTGAAATATAGGTATGGTCCTATTTCACTTTTTGCCTCTAAGCTAATGGATGGAGGAGTAGATGGTTAAAAAAATAAAAGAAATAAGACCAGAGTAGGCACATGGGCACTTTGCCACTTTTAATTATACATGTTTTGCATCACTGTCAAAATAACCCCACTGTGCTTTCCCTGTAAGAATATATACGCTGGTCACTATTTACAGATCTGGAGCTCCATTTCATTTAGTTGGAGGCAGGGCAGCCAATCCTAGACCTAAACCGAAGTAGCCGAGCTCTGAGAGCTGAAAGTACCCCCATCAGGTATTTTCAGCCTTTCTTCCATCTAAACCATAAATAAAACCTTGTTCATTTCAGAGTCACAGGGTACAGGCTGCATGTCACAGCTGTCGGAATAGCCTTGTCTCTTTTGTAAGGCTTTTAGTGTAGGTGTAGTGTTTATCCCACTGGTCACGCTGAGGCAGCCACCATGGGGCCTCAGCCCTCCTCTCTGAGTGTTGGCTGAGTTTGCCCACGCTCTGCTCTCCACTGTGTGTTGTCTGCCTCTCCAAGTACCCAAGTTGTCAACTATCTTCGCAGGAAACATACAAGAGGAGGGGTGCCAAGAGGAGCTGCAATTCTCACTAAATTACAGACCAAGCATGACCCTGAGTCCTTTATTTTTCTTGCTCTTCTGGAAATTAAGAGGTTGGATTGACACCTTGACTGCTGGATGATGAGTGCAGACACAGGGAAAGCAGAGAGACTATAAACATCCTTGAGGTTAATAACTTGGCTTAAGTAAAATTTCACTATCTCTTGAGAGCTGCCAATAAAAAGATAAAATCTCAAATCGGTCTCCTTGTCTTAGTCGACGGGGGATTGATATTCTATCAGAACAGAAGACATTTCTAATGAGCTAAACGCAAACCCGTGGAGCTGGATGAACTGAAAATAAATCTTTTGCTCAGTGAGTACGTTTTCAAATCTGCAATGTAGAGCACATTGTAGAGTACAGTCAGTTGTTTGAGAAGAGCTATCTCAATTTGTCTGCACAAACGAAATTAAAAAGAAAATGCGAATGAACTCGCTACATTAGCTCAGCGCTTTGGTTCTGTGTCCTAACCTGGTCCCACTCAGTGCTCCACCTAGTGATTATGCAAATGATTCCTCAGCGTTAGTTTGCTTTTTTGCAATTCTTTGGGCTACATTCCTAACCCGTCTTCCTAGTCTGATTTGACCTAGCCTTGCGATTTAATTTGCCCCCCATACGACTTTGGCAGCCACTATTTTAATAATCTGTGACACTTTGACATCATTGTAAAATAATATCAATGGAAAAAAAACTACATTTTTTTTAAGCTAAAACTCCAGGCAAGTTTATTTGTGGTGTTTTGACATTGAAGCAGACAAATTCATTCAGACCACTGGTCAGACATAACAGGACATGAGAAGGCATCAAGTAGACCTTAACTCAGGGTCAGGGTCGAGTGGGGTGTGTGTATGTGCATGTGAGTGTGTGTTTGGGGGGTGAGGGTTGTTGTTCCCTGCTATCACAGGGCATAAGAGGTGGAATACATTGTATCACAACGCTAACACAGAGAGACAACCATTCTCACCTGTGTGCAATTTAGAATCGCCTATTAACATAGCACGCATGTCTTTGGACTATGAGAGGATACCTGGAGAGACATGCTCTACAAACTCAATCTTAATTCTAGAATCTGGAATTCAAGCGATTTCTTCAGTCTTATAGGTCAATGTTAGGTATTTGACCATGCTCAGCTAACTTACTTCGGACACTTTATCAGTAATGTTTGATCATCTTCTCCCTTTGTCCTTTTATAACTGTATTTTTTTGGCCGTAAATCAAGGCAATAACAAAGAAAACTGCAGCAACAGCACAGACATATTAATGATGTGCCACATTCATCCACTTCATTTTGATGCCTTTCAAAGATTCAGCTCTCCATCTGTGTGCATGTTGCTTGGTGGACAGTAAAAGGTTATGTAAGTATAGCTTTTAAAAGGGAGCGAACATCTCTGAGTGCACCTTCCTATACCTCCCATATAACCTTATCATTGGTGAAGTAGCTGTAGATGTCATTCCCACTGCTTAGCCAGTAAGATAGATCTCCCGCACTTCACTGACAGCAGATATTCCATTATATCAACCAGCAGTCACCGTCTCTTCCTCTGAATTATTACCAGCCCTGTCACTTGCCTCAGCACCAAATTGGCTTAGCCAGTAAATGAAGGATTTGAATAATACAGTTCACCTTTTTTTTCCCTCCGCTTTCACTGCCTGGACTTCATTTACTGACAATATAATCTTTTCATTTTCAGCATTTTTTTTTAGATACACAAATCATTTCCTGCCCAGTCAAATACAAACCAAGTCCAACTGATAGTGAAAGTGCCACTGATTTAATTTAATATAAATTGTGCTTTTTAACTTCACCAAATTTTTCATTTCAAGTACAGTAGAGTTGAGAACGGTAACAAGAACGATACCACTGTATTTCCTGAAATGCTAAAATTTCAGGTGTAGTTGTATTTTTGAAAAATCCAGTAGTAGGTTTGCTTTGTAGCACTTATTAAATATTATTATTTCATTTGAAGATCATTGGTTTTAAAATACTCCATATATTTCACATTTAAATTGCAAACTGTATATGCTAGAGTCAAAAATTTACTGGTTGGTGCATACACTCACTAGCCACTTTATTAGGTACACGTTAGAAATAGCTAGAAGGACCATTCAGAGCTACCTTATTTGTACATTGTTTGTGCCATAGATATAATTACATATAATTATATAATGTCATATATTTCCCACACTATTACATCATCACCACCAGCCAAGGCTGATGCATGCTTTCATATCAATCAAATTCTGACCCTACCACCTGTCACATCAGAAATTGAACCTCATCAGACCACGCAACAATTGTTTTAGGTCTTCCACTGTCCAGCTTTGGTGATCTGTAGCCTCTGTTTCCTTTTGTAACTGCCAGTAGTGGCACCCAGTGTGCTCTTCCGCTGCTGTAGCCTCTCTGCCTGAAAAGCTGACATGTTGTGTGTTTAAACATGCTTTTCTGCATACCTTGATTGTAACAAGTGGTTATATACATTACTTATTTAAAAATTACTGATGAAAGTCACTGAAATCACCTATATCCTCCATTGTGATGCCGGTTTGATCTTAAGCACGTTGTCTTGACCGTGTTTACATGCTTGAATGAATTCAGGTGCTGCCATTTTTTTTTGGCCGATTACACATTTAAATGAACAAGTAGTACAATAAGCATACCTAATGATTTGGCCAAAGAATGTGTATTGCAATGTTCAGTTTGCTTAGCCAAACACTGATAGAACACAAGCAGAATAAGCGCCAGTGATAGAAGAATTTAATAAAGTGTAGTCAAGAGGATATATATATATATATATATATATATATATATATACACACTTAGAACATAGAGGATATTTGGTACATCCAAAATTATGTGAAGCCCATTTGAAGAAATCATGAAAATGATGATAAAAAAGGGCCCAGCAGGCTGTTGTGCTAACATACACTCAAAATCAAATAACAGAGGAACAAATGATGCTACTATCCTGTCGGCCAATTACGGTGGCCCGCAGTCACTTCCACCCTGACATAATTAGAACACCAGGACAGCGACCTCACAGTCCTTGAAGAACAACAGCATACCAGTAAAGTAGAAAGCGGTCAGTGTGAATGGCCTCAGGGTGAGGAAGCCCACTAAACTCACTGATTGGCTTTAGTGTCATTCACATTAATCATTTGTTGCTTTAACAGTGTCGGTGGAATACTGACAAGACTGTAAATTTAACATCAACATACAATTTAGCTTCCTATCATATAACCTGCAATTCAGAAATAGAAACTGATAGTTATTTAGTGACTGATACAGTGATGGGGTGCAACAGAGTTTTTTTTATACATATATTAATCCACATAATAACAAAAATGGAAACTTAACAAAACCTATTTCGATATAGGTAAAGGGAAGACTTGCAATGCCATCGAAGGAATCAAAGCTACTCCCGCCTTTAGGTTGTGGATAGTTATTCTATACTTTAACTCAGTCAGCCTGTACTATAAACACAAGAGACTCGAGCTACAGCCCAAAAATAACACAGCGTTTAAACACTGAAGAAACAACCAAATACCAAGTATAAAATAGGGGGTTTAGTTTCATTTTAGCCTGAAGAGCAACAGTATCCACAGCCCTGGTCTATAATTACTGGAGGCTCTGTTGGCAGCAGAGCACTCTGTGCGGTCTTCGGGCAAGCCAGCGGCACCATATTTCTCTGGCATCCCTCACACATGCGTATACTGGTCTGCATAGGGTGGCTCCAAATACCAGAGAGAGAAATAGTACAGACACACAAAATAGTGGAACACAAAAAAGAACATTCCTATGCACAACAGTCCCAACAATGATTTCCACTACAGAATCAGTCCCAACCAATCACAATTTTTTACACTGCTAAGTTCAGCCTATCATGGCCTGCTGTCTCCGAAGGCAGAGAAATAACTCTCCAAGCTTGCTCTTCCAAACTCCAATAACCCGATAACATCCTGTCCTGGTCGTACTGTCAGTCTAAGCCAGTACATTTCAGGAGAGCAATCATCCAGGATGGCATGGTCATGGTTATGTCACCACATAAAGAGCAGACAATGAGCATAGCTAGGCACAGCACTTAATTGTAAAACGGTGGTAGAATTAGGCCAGAGGCTCTGCTCCCAAGCTAAAAAATCACCTAAAACAAATTCAGCAACATTCATCTGGGGTTGGCCTTCCTTCATCAAGGATCAGAGCTGTATCATTATCAGCTCTAATCTGGGAGATGAGAGTATTAAGGAAGGGTCACCATCAATTTGCCAAAAACTTCTTCAGAGCTCCTGACAAAGTGACTTCCTTACTGTGGCGCATCATACAACCATAAAACAGCGATTTATGCATACGCTATGCTGCATGAGGCAAACAACAGTACACAAAATTCGTGGTTCAGCATGTAACTCTATTTTTGGGCCATACTTTGGTGCATTTTCACTAAAGCGGTCTTTAAAAAAAATAAAAAATTTACTTACTCACTTTGAACTATGTAAAATTCGCTTCAAAGTTAAGCCATTCAAATGCTGGCGGATCACCATTCAAGGAAAAAAAGATAATAATAACAATAATAATAATAATAATGTACAATTGCAGCATTTTAAAGCCCCGATCACCATGTAGTGGTTTCTTACTGCTAAGTTGCTCTATTTGTGGTGCAGGTACAGCTGAGAATTTCTCAAAAACTGCTGCTAGTTGTTGCTTGTAGGCACAGTAAGCTAAACAAAATGCATACATGTGGTCAATCTGTAGTGGGGCTCTAAAGCAACGACAACCTCCATTACCTCCCACATCTGAGAATGTTTGCAATGAACACAAACACACGTACGTACATAGCAGTGGCACACTCTTTAAATGCTGCAGGAAGACTAAGTTGCTGTTTCAGTGTAATAAAATACATTTTATATAAGAACAATTCACAAGAATAACAATGTCAAAGCGATTCATATTGTAAGGTAAAGACCCTGGAGTATTATTTTACGTTGCTGGTATGTATTAACCCACAATTTTTGGGGTAATGGATCGTAAAGAACTTTGAATGTGTGAAGCTACACTTCTTTGAGTGCAATAATTTTGCATTAAAACAAAAACGCACTGAATGAAAACACAAAAAGACTGTTTAGTGTTAAAAGATTGCTTAGACTGCCAGTCCCATTCCCAACCCAATGCCTTGTTTATAACTTTTCAGCTTCTTTCAGCTCATTGTTTTGGTTTGGCAGTCTGTGGGGTAAAATCCCAGAGGTTCTGAAAGATGGTACAGTAAAGTACGGGCTTGCTCGACACACAGCTAAAAGAAGTCAATTATACATTCGTTGCTCAATAAAACTGGCAAAGGCAAATGGACAAACGAAAAGGAGTCAAAAATCTGCTGTAGCTAGCCAAAAGACACCAGAAATTTCCCAGTAGTTTGGAGACCAAACCAAGGATGAGGCAACTCTACATAGACAGGACCCCTACTCAGTGTTTGCAAAAATATTCAAGCTCCAGTGATGACATCACAATATGTTTCTGTGTATAGTAGAAAAACAAAAAATAAAATCTGAAACTTAACACTGAAACATGGCTCAGAAAACAAAATGGTCAAAAATGATTTTTGGAAAGGCACTCAATCCAAAAAGACAGATCAACTCACTTTACTTAGGGCAGTTTATTTACATGGCTACAATTAATCTGCCTATGAATCTGAAAAATAAATATATTACCTCTATTAAAACAAACATTATATATTAAACACATACCACACCCTCCTGACATCCACCAGGTTACCACTGAAATGTCTAGTGTTAAGGCTCCCCGACAATTAAAAAACAAACAAACTAAGAGATGGTGTCTTTCTAATGAAGTCTCATACATTTGAGTTGATATTAGATTTCTGTGGTTTAAAGCTTTTCTGTTTTTTCCTTATGGATGAAAATTTGATAAAAAGTGATGGACGTTGATTAACCCCAACCCTCGGTGTTCCACCAGTGACCTGGCGGATCTTAATATTCTAAACCATACCGATTAAAGTTAGCTGCAGTACCGCCCTCAAAATGAACCTGCCTTGGGCTCTTTCATGTAAGGCTACATAGTTTGTACCCTTAAGTGAAAGAATTGCTCTCACAGAGATGAGCAAGCTGACACAAGTCAGAGGTCAGTGTCCGCATAGCACACCTTTACGGACACAAGTAATTCAAGAAGATCCCAAACATTCCCATAGCAACCATCTGTGCCTGTATGCAGGCCATAAAGGGATGATGATATAATAAACTTTTTCTGACCTTTTTAAAAAGGGAAGGTCCTTTTTTAAGCAACCTACAAAAGTGCTACCCTTTCCATCTATTCAAGCCATACAAGAGAAACATTCACAACATGATTGACAGCCTTGACAATAGTGAGAAAAATTTCCTCAAAATCAATTTTGCTGCATCCATATGGCACCGGGAGCTAGATTCGACCATGACAGGAACACGCTACAGAACAATTATTGGCGAGGAATGTGGCTCGAGTTCACGGTCGTACGCAACACGAGGGCCTTCCAAAAATATCGCTAAACCTTAGTCCTTAATGAATGTTGATGGCAGTTATCGTTGTAATGAAAAATAACTTTTACTGTGACCTACTCCAAATGAAATCTCCTTGTGGGTAAATATATTTTCCACTTCTTCCAACTTAGTTTGCAACAACATTTAAAATAGTCACACGTGTTCTGCAGGATGTGGTCTGTGGTCACTACGGTCCAGTTTAAATTAGCTTAAAACACAGTGTTTTACTGTAAGATGGGCATGTGGTAATAGAGCAGAGACGCTTTGTTTCCTCTACATTTTAGTGCAAGATCTCTCCTTTTGTTTGTTCACGGGGCGGGTATGGGTGAAGTGCACCCAGAGGATCTTTTCTCTCAACTGCAGATGTACAAAAGGTGCGGGACTAGGAGTGGGAGTAATGACCGACCACCCTGCAGTAAGGAGGGGTGGGGAGTTTTCCTGTCTCCTGAACTGTCCTGTCCACAATAATTAGCAGTGAGCTGCAGTAATGAAGAGCTTAAGGTCTGGGAGGGGGTCACTTCAGCCCTCCACAGGCTAAGCTTTTTATTGCTCTGGGTGGGACTTTGATCCTTTGCCCTCCTTCCACTGCAGTTTAACCACAAATAACTAAAAGGCTGCGAGAAAGATCCATACCATTATAGAGAGAGCGCGATTGGGCTCATGAGTTTTGACAAGATATAATTGGATTTTAACACCAGAATTTAGGGACCCTGTTGAAATCTCATAAAATATCTTTGATGTTTATTCAACAATCTTGAGCTTAATAAAAGACGTAATATGGGAATCCTTAATTAATTTAAAAAAGGATAACTTAATCATTACGATTATTAAATCCTTGGTTTCTACATGCCAATAAAAATATTAACATGAAAAAAAAATGATACACACTGGTGGTTGTCATATATTTTGCTGTCAGTAAAAAAGGAGAAAAAAAAAAGCCACTGAAGGGGATTTCCTCATTCTGGAAGAAATTCCCCCAAAGTCATGGCGCATAGCTTATAGTTTAGATTTTGAAAAAGGGCTTTTCAAACAAGCCCTGCAACACAAAGGTAACCTTGCAAGGGTGAAAGAAGAAGCACTGTCCCAGGAACACTCAAACAGATGGCACTTGATGATTTAGTGACTTTACAACACAAAAATTAAAATTCTGCATTTTTTTAACTGCTTTCTAATTCTGGGAAAGCTCAAGCAAGGAAAGCCATGCCACTTTGTCTCTCCTCACAACTTCTATAAATACACAGTGCCTGACCACAGCAAATGCATCCTATTTTTAATTGAATGCCTTTATAACTGCCTCAAGGTCTCTACAGACTGGGCATTCAAGTGTGCAGGCAGGTCAGAAGAGTCAAGCTATCTAGCCTGCATTCTTAGAGGCATGAACCAATTATAGTGATGCTTTAATCACAGCATAAGTGAGAGCATTTGCTTTTTGTTTTTTGTAAAAAAAAAAAAAATCACTAAAAAAAATCGTTAACGCCATTTTAACATGATTAATGCTGACAGCCCTAAAAATCACACAAAGCCTTCTGAGATGATCCTATAAGTGATATAGTAATAACATATCATACTACTCAAAGTAGCCCACATGGTAGACAACTCATCAAGAGTTACTATTATAAATACATTATATATCTGCGGCACATTTAACTGCAGTTAAATGTTGCTATCTGGCAACCTTCACCCCTAGTAAAGCCCCTACAAGGACACAGCCAAAATTAGCTGTTTGTCAGTATATCAGCATTTGTAAAGGCCAATAAACAAAAATGTAAGAAGTATAGTTTGTCCATCGGAGGACACTCTGAATCTTCCTTCACAGCACACATTTGGAACACCACAAACACAATGCAGTTGATCCGAGTAGACCCAGACAGAGCGCAAACCAGTGATCCACAAGAAAAAAACCAAGTTTATTTTTAAGTGTAGTTATTTTCTCTCATATCTCATAAATAATGACACATAAGAAATCTGTTTATGTTTTGTGTGTCTGGAAAAAGAAAAAGTGGGGGGAAAAAAGGCATCAGCTTGATTTATAAATCACCAAATATCAGTATTGCTATCAGGCTTAAAAGTCCTGCAGTGGTCAGCTCTAAATCCAACTTCGTATTTTGTATTACTAGGGGATCACACTTTGTTTTTTTGTTGTTGTTTTTAATTGACAGGATATTACAGGAAATGGATTTTAAAAATGTGCTTGTTCCTTTAAACAAATGAAACTTCATCCCATCAAACAGACCCTCATTGTGATAATTATTTTGGCAATGCTCAAAAATCCTATTACACAAGAAGGAACTGAACATCGGACAAGGCCCATGAGTGCCAATTAGGGTTTTCGTGCCATCAGGTAAATACTCCTAGCAAGCATGAAAAGAGTAAGGGCTGGTATGATACTCTCCAATACCACATGGATACTGACCAGAGGTATGAATAGTCCTCCTCACAATAGATGAGCTGAATAGGCAGTTTATGAGAGAGCGTGTGTGGGGCAGTGAGAAAAAAGACAATAAAGGACAAAATAGTGGCTCTGCAGTCCACAAAAGTCACAGGACAGACATTGTTCCAAAACGTAGCAATGCGCTATAACATAATAAAAATGCACTGCGCTAATGCACAAATACTGCAGAAAATAGAACCCATAGCTTCATCTTGAGGCCTGTTTAGCTTAGACCTTAGACCTTTAAACGTATTCACAGAAAACAGCTGCTCATTCGGGCAATAAATCAGATTTTTTTTGCACAAATAATTAAATTAGCAGCTCAACTGAGGCAGCTGTGACTGCGAGCAAAGTGTGTCAAGGTGACACAGCTGAACGGGCAATTCAAGCAGATTTCAGAGTCATGGAAACAAGCCGCCTTATTGTGGAAAGAAAAAAAAAAAAACAGAAACAAAGGCTGAAAGAAGTGAAACCAAGCATTTATGGGGAAAATTTAGGAAGTATGCTGGGGGTAAACACCTACGTTTGTAGGCTAAGCTACACTGTGACCTTCTGCCAGAGGCCAGTCCCAGCTGTTCCTCATTAAACAAAAGGAATGGTTCCTTAAAGGTCTGCTGATGAACCAAATACTACCTTCACACCCATACACTTGCCACACATCTAAAGTTTCTACCTTCACTTTCAGTGTTGTCAAACTTCCCTTATTAACTACTCCATGTTCAATTTCAAGCTTCATTAAAGACAACACTAGGCTTGCATACAAAACGGCAGTATCAGAAAAACACTGTATTTGTATTTGCGCATATAGAAATTATGTCTATATCACTATCACTATTTGTAGAGCTTCTACAGCTATTTAGGTCTGTTGCAGGACAAAGAACATAAGTGTGGCACCTCAAAATAACACAGACTCTAATCAAGGTCAGCTCCTTAAAGAAATAGTGAGAGAGGTTGTGTTGGTGGAGTACCGGTACTCAATCAAAGGCAAAATTAAGAACTGGACTATTGACTACCATTTTTTTATATGTTCAAATTTCTAAACCATGAAAGGTTAAGCTTAAAGTGGGAAGTAAGAACAGCTTTTACGTGTTCATTCCCCTTTTTTGCTACATATTGGAGTAAAGAGCCAAATTTTAAATCATGCAGAACCGAAAATGTTTCCTCACCACAGGCCGCCTGCACATGAGCCCGAGCCTTTCCTCTGGTGTTTTTTTCCCCCTTCCTACAAAATGCATGAACACATTTTAGCTACTGCTGCCATCACACCAACTACATGTGAATCTAAAAGACAAAGTTTGAAAAGGAAATGCTTTGAAACCTTTTACACATTAATTTTTATCCATATATCTCTGCAAAAATGTAAACAGTACACATTAACAATTGGTTTGTACACAACTGCATTTCTACAGGCTGACATCCATCTCAAGTTTTTGCCATTTTGCTGGTTTATCTCTCATGAGTCGATGATTGAAAACAAATGGGGCCCCGCCCTTGCCTCTCCTTCATGTCTTCTGCTCAGTGACTGCTGGGGCTGGATCAGTAGCCATCATCACCGCATCTCTTTATCTCCACTATTCTGGGCCTGCCCTGTGCCTCCCATTCATAATATTTATTTGGATAGCCTACCTAAAGGTACCTGCCCATCCAAGATTTTTAAATCAACTCTTTTTACCTTTGAAATTCCAGCTGAAATGTCCAAAAGGCCTGCAGGAATGGTCCTAATTTGTATTAAAATCACACAGATTGGTTAAAGAGACAATAGCTTGTGAATGCTGTTAAACTTGAGTCCTCTGCAAAGCATTAAGTTAAATTGAGTGCTCCAGCCCCAGAGTAGTATTCATAAAACAACAGTGGTTATATGGACTGAATACAGTGACAAGCAAAGTGACTGAATACTAACAACAGAATGGCTATTCTTCTCCTTTTCGATTTGGCAAGTGCCTCATCCATACTGTGATACACCACTATGTCCATGTCTGTATGCCAACATCCAATTAATGCTCTCCACTCTAACTTTATCCCATAATCACTTAAACCGCACAGAGTCCTGACCACACGAGTGCCCCACAGATATACCATTTATATGCCATTCAATTATAAGGGACAAATACAGAAAAACTCCATCTCCAGTCTAAATGCAATCAAACTACCTTTACAGATGACGCTTGAGTATGATCCACAGCTCATACACGAATGTAGAAATAAGAAAGACAGCTAACAGCATGAATAAAGACACATCTGATAAGGATAGAAGGAACAGGCTCAACTCCTTAATTGTTTGCTTATTCCAAGAAATTCTGGCATAAACCACAAAATCCAAATTAAAAAAAAAAAAAAATCCAGTCTGTCGCAATGTAGAGCTTAGTAGTTTATTAAAAGAGTGCATGGTCTTGGTCACTGCTGGAAAGACTGTAATTGTGGCTATACTGACTGTTATGGACAGATAAAAGGTTTTAAAGATCACAGAGAACCACGGCGCAGATCAATACTGTAAGGAATAAAAAAAAAAAATTTTTTTAAAGAACTAATGCAACAAAACTGAGCCATGAGGGTGAGAACTGCCAGGCTTGGGGACTGCTTGCAATTAATTGATGGCAAAAATCAGAAAAAAGTGAGATAGAAATGCTTTTTCAATAGCTGCAAATAGTGGTTTAAAATTTGCACCATGAAACCGAAAAGCATGAAACTCGATTTGCATCAACAGCATTCAAAAACCAAAACGCAGAATGAGAAAGTCTCAGCTTTTGTCAAGTAGTTCCCCCGATATGGCTTACTTAAACTGCTGTCTTCATCAAAACTCCTGTCATCACATTTGACCACCAGTAAAACATTTTTAAAAAGCATAACATGTTTGAATTCACCCGCTGTGATCCAAAGTAGAGTAGGAAAGAAGGGGTTCTCACACCAAGCTTGAACTACTGCACTTAACCATAAGGATGAGCTATTACATGTATTTAACAAAAACACTCGAAATAAATCAAAGATACCACATAAGCACCACAGCATGTGTGCCATTACACAAACAAGAACCCAACTAAGATAAAATGCGGTATTATGGGGAATGATAGTGTCCAGCATAAAGCCATGTAAAGAACAAAACGCTGACTGGGAGCCTGCTCAGAGCTGATTAGAGCTGCAATACAGTACAGGCAATCACGGGGGCTGCATCTCAATAGCCTTTTGCTAGCATCAGCCATCAGCGTCAATACATTTCACATCCTGAATATCCCAAATCACTACCGCCTTACTTAACAGTAAATGCCGTTCAGTGCATGTGGCACGCAGTACTGCCTGAGGTCTGCTCGTCTTTTTTTTTTTTTACTTACAAAGCA
>VUQR01012422.1:8297-23516 GCA_015108515.1 Hemichromis elongatus | reverse complement strand
TAAACACAGCGGTTACAAACCCGCCAATACCACGCTGGCACAGTCCGACTCACGCAGGCTAAAAGACTTGAAGGGCTCCCGTGTGTTGAAGGCGAAATTAATAAAGAAGACTGATGGACTTTTCTCCACAGTAGCCACGCAGGATTTATTCTTGAAACGCTGTTTGCACATTTCCCAAACTCAGATGGGATGGGGAGGTAATATAACTGCATGGAAAAATAAGGAGAACCCAGTAACAGCTGGACACATTTATAACTGAACCACATCTGAGATGGAAACATACACCATCCCTCCGATGTTTGTTTAGGAATGTATCCAGGCAGGTCAATAATGTGAATATCAATGAGTCTGAGCGCTGTGGCTCCTGGGTGAGCCGAGCTGTGTTATTTCTGGCATTTACTGCCTTAAATATGAATGTGGGTAGGTGCGCCTCCTTCAGCTCATTCTTCAACAAGTCCTGACAAAGGGCCATGTTGAAAGTGAACTCAGCCTCATCCTGAAAATATTCTTTGGATCATAGCGATAAAAGTTGTTGTGAACATGTGGAAAACATTGAAGCCATTGTTTAAGCGCATTTAAAAATATTTAATTAGTTTTCTCCTAGCTCTGGTTTTCGATTCCTTTCCATCCCAGTTACTGGAGCTGTACTATCTGGTCGAGGCTTGTTAGTTTCAATAGGATGGAGCAAGAGAAAGAAGTGAATATCAAGTAGTTTCAGCAGGGAGCCTGCAGCTACTGAGGACATGAAAGCACAGACAATGACCCCAGCCTCTACCAAGAAGCCAAACAGCTCTTCCACTCATCAACCTGCTGGGTGCAGTGAATGGTGCAGGAAGACACCCAGGGACAGTCAATGCACTCTTAGCGGCTGCTTTTCTCTCCCTTTTGCCTCTGTTTAATAATACTTCAACACTCCTTAAGGAGTATACTGTATCTCTCAAAAAGACAGATAAAAAAAAAAATGCCTTCAAATACTGAATGTATTTTTTATAGGAAGAAAATGCAGTAAAGGGGCATTACACATTATAACACCATCTGTAATATGTGAACTACCTTGACCAGCTACATAAATAATGCATTGAGCTTCCATTACAACGAGAGCGGTGAAGGGGGTGTATTCACTCCTTCAGCCATTCTTGGTCCTCCAGGGAGAGCCTCCATGTTGGCGCTCAGAGCTAGGGGATATGGCCACCACCTGGGGCACAGAACAGACACCATACCCCAAGAGAAAGCAGAGGGAGATGGGAATAATGAGTACTTGGCAGATATATGATAAGATATTTAGTGACCCAATCCCAGGAAGATGAATCCATGGCGAATGAAGATCTTGTGCTCCAACGCCCACAAAAAAAAAAAGTGTCAGAGGGGAAAGTCAAAGCAAGCTGTTCAGCCATCTGCATGTGTGCTGTGTGGTGAACATGGTGGTTTTATCCAGGATGACTACATCAGTGTTTGCTTTCAGTGCTCAAATCAAACAGCAAACAGCAGTCTATTAATCTACACAAAAGTCTTTCCACTGCCAAGGTCTTCACTTTGTTACATAAAAGTGTGACAGGACAACAGCGCATCCACACATTTGATTCTCACAAGAACCAAGCTCTGTTTAACAAGTTTTATCAAAGCACTCCCTTGGAAAAAAAAAATGGTTCTATCTGCTCACTCATTGTAAAGCTTGATTTATAGTCTTGTGTTGAATTCTATGCTGTAGTGGGAGAGAGAAACTGAGATAATCATGTTGCACTCTGAGCCAAAACACTGAACAAAAGTTACTCTTACTGCAGGAAACAGGGAAGACTTCAGAATCGATTTAGTCTATAGTCTATCTAGAGCTATGAAAACAAATAAAAACAGCTTATGTGCTTGGAATAAGACTAGCTATTGCGTTAGCTGTGCACCAATCTGCTTTGCTGAGATGTGTACCTTGAGCTCTATGAATCATGCTTAATTCCATTTAAGGGCATCTATGAGACTGTCTCAATTACCCCAAGGCACAGATCCCCAGGATGCTTTCAAAATCATACATGTCACAACTACAGTAGCTCAGATTTGTGTGCCTGATGGCTTAAAAAGAAAAATCAGTCCCGATCAACCCAGCCACTGATCTTTTGTTACAATTGCAACTGCGTGCTATTTGTTGTATTGTCCATGTTTTTATAAATTACGAAGTATGCCAAAGTTAAACCTCACAGCAGAAAACCCCCAAAGTAGTTTCAGTGGAAGTGGGAGTCCTAATAACTGTTCCAAGAAGCGGGGGTATAGCCAAACCAAGGTCATACAGAGTCTGTTTCATCCCAAACCAAAGCTCAGCTACACTTAATTTTATGGCAGTGCACCATTAAGCTTTATGAGCGAAAGGCTAACACAGTGGGGCAAGCTCAGATCTGTTGATGTTATCACAGCAGAATTATTTAACTTCACCACTCCTGTCTGGCTGTCCAAGCTGAAAGCCTTTAAAGAAACAATGCACCTTCTGTGGAAGCAGATACAGAGGCTGTGAACAATAGCAACATCTGTGCAACATAATACAACTAGAACAACAAACCTGTAATATACCAACTTTAAAAAGGATCCTTTGGAATTGTACTGTATGAAGCAGGTGATGAGTTATGTGTTGATAATTATCTGTTTTCGACTTATAGCAAAGAGAGAACCCCTCTGGATCTTTACCATTTAAAAAAGTTACATTTCAGAATGTGTATGACATGCTATGTTAAATGTATAGTAAGTATTTTTTGAGGTTGCTACAATAATAAAATGGAACTGAACTGACATTCTTTTTTGAATGTCAGTTCAATTCCATTTTATTTATGTTGTGCCAAATGACAACAACAGTTGCCTCATGGAAGTTTATATTGTAAGCTAAAGAGTTTACAATGAAACAGAGAAAAAGCCCCTACAATCAACCCACCACTTTGAGCAACATTTGGCGACAGCGGGGAGTAAAAAACTCCCTTTTAACAGGAAGAAACATCCGGCAAACCAGGCTCGGGGAGGGGTAGCCATCTGCGACTATTGGTTGGGGGTCATAGACTCGAGTGTGCTGAACATCACTCTTTCCCTCTGATAAACAGCTAATCCTGGCTAACAGCAGCTAACAGGCACTTACAGCAGCAAAAACTCAACTTCTTAAAAACAGAAAAGTTCAGGATATACTCAATAGCTCAGTAATGTTGTCAGAAGTGAGCTTCATTGACTCATCGATGTGTATCTGATTCCTTTCATAAAGCTTTAGAGTCCCCTCCAGAGTAAATAGATGTTGACATTTGGCACATTGACAGTTGAGATAAACAGTGGACTGACTGCCTACACTCACTACAGATGAACAGTGAAGTTGTTTGTCCTACAGCAGCCATCCTAGCTAGGATTATGCACTTGAATTGGAAGGGTTAAGAAAACAGAATTCATTTGACTGCAATCTGCAATGTACTGACATCTAGTGGTGTGATTTTACATACTGTAACTTTAAAGTAAATTTTGGGTGCCATTAAAAGCTGACTGTGCTTTATCCTCTTCTAAAAGCATAATTATATTACTTAGTCTAATAATAATATATAATTTAATGTGCAGTGCATTACAGGACTGTTGGAGCCACATAGTAACTTAACAAAGAATCTAAAAAGTAAAAAGACATTTAAAAAACTTCTATACATTGTACTGATTATTAGTGGGCAACAGAATGCTTCTCTTCAGGTGTAGCTGGAACTAGAAGTTTCATCTCGTTCTCGGCTGACAGATCTCAGGGAGAAGCTTTCAGACTCATTAACTGCCCACTCAGAGTCAGCGAGAGACAGGAAGGGAGAGGAAATCGCTAAGTGTTCACACTGTTTATCCACTCTCAAAGGAGCCTCTGCTACCTGCCCACACGCTCTCGTCTTTGGCTCTTTCCTCTTCCACCTACACTCCCAAGCTCTCTCCTTTGTCGCCAAGGTGCATATTATTACCTGCCGGTGTTCTGAAATGCTGCACGTACAATGGCTGCAGCTAGCAGTAGCCTGAGGTTCTTCTGTGAAGAAGACACACAGAATCAGAGCGGCACGTTTTCCAGCACTCTGCGGGGGCCTCTGTTCCTACTGTGTGACAGCGAATAAAATGCTGCATGCATAAACAGTTCAATTCCCAGCTTGTCCCCAGGGAGCCGGTGAGAAGACGGGCTGAAATGGCCACCCTCTTGGTGCGTCAGTGTGTGAGAATGGGGGTGTCTCCCGCTCCAGTAATTAGCTGAGTGTGTCAGATGGAGCTGAAAAACATTTGACTCCTGTGTGCCTGAGTGAGTGCATCCAGACACACTAAACCAAGATAAAGTTATTCTAATAACATCAGTGAATTACATTTTTTTAATTCAATAAAGGAATCGGTGAACACTGAACTTGACTGATTAGCACTGATTAAGCCAAGAGATCCGAGTCAAAGGACTTTAATTTGGGAATTGGAATCTGGAATGAAAAACTATGTATCATTCAGTGCATTCAAAGGACTTCTTGCTAATTTGCGATAAGGCATGGTATGCTGCACGAGGAGATACCAGCCACCACTGATGCTATCCAATACAATACCAGAAGAGCAGCATAAGAGAGAGACTACAAGAGCCGTTTCTATCTTTGTGTAGGAGACATGGTTGACAGGAACTGAGAAATCCCTCTATGAAACAGGGTCTTATCATCTGCCTGGGTTACAAAAACGTAAGCATTTACATTTGATGCAAACAAGAAAGCATTTCTTTCTAAGGAACCAAACTGACTGCAATCAATTGTGTTTGCACTCAATGAAAACTGTCTAATTGTACAATGTTTTTAATTTTTGGGGGGGTGTATTAAACTTATGTAAAGATCTTGTACTTAGCATTTTGATCCAAAATGGCTTTCTTTGTTAATGGGTGGAATGAAATAAAGATTAGTTTAAATCAACACCCACACGCAAACAACACAAAAAAAGAACACGGCTGATTTTGAAGAGGCAAACAAGTAACTCCGTCAATAACAAGTCAAACTCACAGTCTGGCAGGAAGTGAATGGCAGTGTTGGATCCCACTGACTGTAAAAGCGGGCAAGAAATGCCTGTTCCAATTGCATGTTGAATGTGCAGCACATATTGTAATTGGAGGAACAGGCTATGACAATGTTAATGTTCATGGAGCAAGATGCTAAAGTCAAAACAACCAAGGGAAGGAATGCAATTTATGTCAGCAGGGCAGTGAACCTGCAGTATTTCTTAACCACAATGTGGGCTCAGTGAGTGACATCACAGGTAAGCATGTGAACAGAGGGGGCCAGACTGACTCACTTCACTGCTCAGGCTCATTGTGAGCATTAGCAGTACTGACAGTCACACATTCCAAAGTTTACAAGTCAAAATACCACCAATGATGCACTCTTGCAAAGAGGCCTCACCCAGCCCTTGTTGCAATCATGTCTACGTGCCGACCAGGCTTGACCTTCTTTTTTTTGCCCCCACTAAATATAGAGTACCAGCAAAAAGTGCAGGTGCTGCCAATGCCTATCGTTAAAGAAATATGTACTGATGCTTTACATCCATCATCAAACAACCGTCAGCATCAGCCTGTCGACTTTTGTTTACACCAGCCAGGCAAGCAAACACAGAGGTAATTATTTGGACATGAATAATTTATAGTTCAACGCTCAAAGTAAACTTTAAAACCTTTAGGTAAGCACAGCTTCCACTGGGCTTCAGTTGTACAGAATGATGAGCCAAGTGTATTATACTGTATGTGCCCCTACAAAATAACTTGCTTGGAATCTGATTTAGCAATACACCGTCCATATTTTTTCCAGAAAGCGCTACCTCTTTTCTGGCACTTAGATCTTTAAACCCTACTTTATAGAAGTTTGCCTGACTTCACACAGAAATGTCCCATTTTAATGTAATCTGAAAATTTGGATAAACATGTTTAAAAAGAACCAATGTAAAGTGAAGAAACGGTGCTAACTATTTCATGCAAAAGGTGAAGGTTTTTATCCTGGAACTTTATCCATCCAACTGAACCACACTCAGGTAGACTGAACCGCCTCACTAGAGGCTTTTTTATGTATAAAATATCACAAAGTGTACAGCAGAATATTTCTTAACAGGCTGCCACTGTGATAGTAGGTAAAATAACATCAGTTTACGTGTCATAAGTCAAACCACAGAGGTTAAAAACACTGCTGTTGTGTTTCTCCATTCACAGTTCTTAAATGGTTTAATAATGGAGTTTCAGAGCATAACAAAAATAGAGGATTTCGATTAAATAAATTACATAAATATCAAGTAATCAGATGCAAAAAATGGTCAAATTGCCTACCAGACACTAAGCTTAAACAGAAACAGGCTATGAATAATAGGCCCATGAAAGTGGGGACACTTTCTGTGAGCAAACGCTGGTATTACAGTATAATATTAAATATCAGAAGTCAGCTTTTACTCTTGCTGAGTTTCCTAAATCGACACACAAGTTGCACACAGTTCATCACTGCGAGCCTAATGAACACATTAACTCTTGTCTTTGAGCATAATAAGCCTGTCAGGAGAAGATAATGCAAGCTGAGAAACTGATTTGTTAGAGCCAGTAACAACAACCTCTTCCACATACACAAGGAGCCTCTGTAACCAACCACAAAACTGATGATTATACAACAGTGGAGAACCACAGGGCAGCATGAATAATACTGTGGCTCACGCTATCAGCTTATTTCCTTCCTGAGATTATTATTTTAGTTACAGATTGATCACAGAGAACGGATGCCGGATCAGCCTTGCCACACGAATGCCCACCAAACACTACAGCAAGTGGGCCGAGCCAAATTTTATGCCATGAATGCAATCAGCTGTGCTGCATCAAGCTTGAGGCAATACGTGTCTGCATGTACTACGTTATTAGTTTTATTTAAGAGTTATATATGTGTGTAAAAAAGAACATGAATATGATCTGAATACTTTTCAAACATCCTTTGCTTTATTTTCTCTGATTTCTACACAATGTTCCCTTATTGCAGCCTGAGGGACGATTTACTGACACCAAAGACCAATTTTTCTCTCATAAGTGCTTCTTCATTGTTCACAACAAAAGATCTGAATAAAACAACACAGTTCAAGGACTACAACACCAGCTGAAATACCCCACAAAAAAACTTGTACGGCACTCATTGAAGACTAAGCTAACTGTCTGAAGCCATTTAAAAAGGAACAAAAGACTGAAAACTTAAAATGCGTCTGTTGAATTGTTTAGAGAAAACCTAAAAATAGCATCTGATAGATTCATGTTATCTGCATGGGTCGGTCAGGCTCTTTGAGATGTTATTTTGCTTTGGTTTTACTGAATACAACCTATCCAACTACATCTTTAACTCTGCCTTATCTATAAATAAAAGAGAGCAACAACTACTAAATAATTAAAGACTAAAGATGTTTAATTCATTAGGCATTTTAAAGCACAAATATTACATCATTTCAGCATCCCTAATATGTTAATTTGCTGACTACTTTGCCTTATGAGTTTGAAACCTTTGAAACTGGAGAACTAATAACTAATTTAAAGATTTCAAGGCCAAAACGACTCAAAACGCTCAGTAGAAATGCCAGTGACAGTAAAGCTTACCATAACCAAAACCCTGGAATAAAGCATTGGCATATCATTTTTAATTCATATGTTGTCTCCCCCTTGGTCTGAATCAACAAGCCTGTGCTGTGACAGACAGACAGACAGAGAGAGAAATGTCTAAAACAAGGTTTCGATCCACTACGTCGCCCTCAGCAGTGCTGAGCATGCTCAGTACGGCTGCCAGGGGGCCAGGCTCCTGCTTTGGCCTACTTCTGATAAAACCAATAATGTCATGGAAAGTTTCTTTGCACTGTGCATGTGTGTATGTGTGTGTGTGTGTGTGTGTGTGTGTGTGTGTGTGTGTGTGTGTGTGTGTGTGTGTGTGTGTCTGACAGACAATGAATGACAGAGAGGAGAGCGTGTGGCCTCAATATATGGGTAAAAATCCAATTTAATCAGCCAAAGCAACAAACAAAAAAAAACAAAAAAAAACCCTGACGGGGATTATTGGTCTGTCCATCATCCAGAATTTTAACAGGCAAAGACTGCAGTTAAAGGAAAAAACACAACTTAAATTGCAGCTGAAGGAAAACAACTTTCATTCTAGTGCAACAGAAAGATTTAAAGAACGGCAGCCTTTAACCGGCAATGTAACGAAACGCCACACTGGATCTGTTCAGCTCTACTTCCTCTGGTCCCCAAGCAAGGATAGCAGCTAGCGTGAGCAGAGACATGGCGCAGCAGTGCCGCTCTCACTTTGGTGCAACTGATTATAGAAAAGCTGACCAATGCAAGTGGGTCAGCCGCAAGAGTGACATACCAAGATACTCAGAGACAGCAAGAAAGAAAGAGAGATGGCAGAAGTTCATGTGAGGTTAAAACTTCAGAAGCTTTCCATGCTGAAAATTAGAAGGAGAGAGACTTGAGAGTAAACAGTTTTTGTTTACACCTCAAAGAGTCCGTAATCATGGACAATATTTACCAAGATATGAGTGGCACCTTAAAATTACTTGTATATTTGTTTAATAGAATCACATTTTCTAAGCTCTTTTTTTTCTTTTTCTTTATTTAAACAAGATGAGCTCTCTGGCAACAAGAATAAGAACACTCGTCGTATGCTGTGGATTGTCAAATATTATCAGCTTCAGGCTGAAAGAACGCAAACAGCAGATGACTAAACAAACATTGTGGAAAGCACATACTCGGTCTCTTGCCTGCAGTTTCAGCGCCTAAAAACACAGCATATAAAGTTACTGAATCTGCTGTAGAGACTAATTTTTGAAGGCCTATTTGTTTCCTCTGCTGTGCATTTACTGAATTATGCATAACATGTATTAGGTAAAACAAGTAGACTGGAATTGAAAAGCAAAAAAGCAAACTTAATATAAGACAGGAGCTGTGAACAGATATAAATCCCAATAGAGATACAGACCAGACATCAGTGCAGCAACAAACCATTCAGTCATGGATGCTCCATCCAAGAAGAAATGGATTGGTCACAGCTTCAAAACTTCAACCTGACTGCTGTCTCTTCAGCAGGCCTAATCTGAGCCAGCAGATAAACAGAGTACACAGAGAGGCAGCGGTGAACTCGAAAAACAAGCTGACCCAGAACATCACCGCTCCACAGTCAGGGGTCATCATGTGTACTTAGTTTTTCAGTCAACACATCCTGCTGTGTTACTAATATGCATAGAGGCATTTTGATGCAGTTTCCATAATGATATCTGAGATATTCTGTGGAAGCACCAAAATAGACAAGAAACACAAAAAAAACTCAAGTAATATTTATTTTAATGCAACATGAAAACATGAAATTGATCCAAAATGTTTAGACTTGTAATCTTATTTCAAGTTTTTGTCATATTTGACCACACTGACAAACCTTAACCCTAGAATAGAGCGAGAGATTAATAATATCTAATGTTTGAATGCAGAGTGGTGTATAAACACATAGTGAGTGAAAAAATGGTGAGTGAAGAAGAAGAAACACTGAGGGCATCATGGGAAACCCCCAGCAGCCGAGGCCTATTGCAGCGTAACTAAGGGAGGATGCAGGATCATCTTGTCAAAAAGGAAAGTTTTAAGCCTAATCTTAAAAGTAGAGATGGTGTCTGTCTCCTGAATCCAAACTGGGAGCTGGTTTCACACCTCCCATTCTACTTTTAAATACCTTAGGAACCACAAGCAGTCTGAGAGTGAAGTACTCTATTGTAGTGGTATGGTACTATGAGGTCTTAAAGATAAGACAGGGCCTGATTATTCAAGACCTTATATGTGAGGAGAAGCATTTTAAATTTTAACGGGGAGGGAAATCAACATGGGAGAGTTATGGTTTCTCTTGTTTTAGTCCCTGTCAGTACTCTTGCAGCAGCATTTTGGATGAACTGAAAGTGACAACAAGTGCACTGGAAAGGCAACAACAAGGCATTCCCCAAAATGGAATGTTTTTACAGGTGGTGGTCACAGACCACTGCTCTCTCCATATCCCACCTGACTGATTTTTCTCTAGTTTTGCTTTTTGCTAGTGTCACTACAGTACCACCAGCACATTCAGGTTGCTCAGGTAGTCCAGCTTCTCAAGGATGACATATCCTTGCATACTGTCACAAGTCATTTCGCGGTCATTTTCAGCAGAGTCTGAAGAGTGTGGAGGAGATACCAAGCGATGGCTCATTAGACAGGAAGAGTGGGACAGGGCAGTAGAAGGTCATCAGCCCCGCAGCAGGACCGGTATCTGCTCTTTTGCACAAGAGGGAGCGGGAGGAGCAGGAGGAGCACTGCCAGAGCCAAGCCATCACAAGCAGGCTACTCACAGCCATGTTTCTGATCAAAATGTGAGACTGCTTTCTTACTGGATAGATTGAACTCGCTTTGTGTTACACTATGATAAAAAGTGGCAGTGTAATATGTTCTTCACACACAGATTAAGTTTTAAGAATAGTTCAGGCCAGACCTTAAATTAATAATAACACTAAGTGTAATTTATGTATATATGACATTTTTTTAGTGGAGTTCATAAATAAATCCCTAAAGATGGGAGCAGCAGTTAGTAATGATGTGTTGCAGTAGTTCAGTACGTTACATAATGTAAGGGTTATCATGTGAAAAGGCTAAATAATAATCATAAAAAAAAAATGGCCATTATGATCAAATCAGCAAGCCAAATTCCTCACTTCCACAACCAGCTGAATCACATCAGCTGTACTAACACAATCAGTTAGAGACTTAATATGTTAAGCTTGCATTAGGTAACATGGCGTGCCATTAGAGGAAGAGTGATGGTTGTTAAAAGTAGGCTCGCAGAAATTAACAGATATTTATAGCCTTGTCATCAACTTACACTGCATTCGATGAAAAAAAAGTTCCCTTTTTAAACATTTTCAAGGTAAACCCAGGCTTTAGAATAGATGTTGTAAGATCTAGAGGTCTTATGATTTCGTCATGAAAGCAGTTTTCATGCTACCTATTTATAAGGATTAGGTATAAATTATAAATATTAAAGTAAACAGAAAGCATAAAACTTTACTTCTTTTACTTCATGAAAGAATCATGAGGTTTATGAGAGTACAGCACAGAGATGTACGGTTGGCAGGAAGGGGAAAAATCTTTCCATTTATTTTCCATGCAGGAAATAAGCATTGCAACAACAACAAAAAAAAGGTGAAATAAAAATACGGGGTCGTACGAGCAAGCCAAACAAACAGCGTACTCACTGAGGCTTCTTACGTCCTGATTTGATCCTCTATTATAGCATCCTGTTAATCCATATTTGAAACGGGGCCAATCAATGCCACTCTAAAACAAGGCCTGGGAGTGTGCAGAGGAAGGCACAGCTGACAAATTGAGGACAGCTCTCTGTGCAGCGAAGTCGGCTGAGTTAGTGACTCAGTCTAATGGCACTTCATGCATCTTTCGCCTTGTCACCTTCCCTCATAGTCCTCATTCATATCAACAAAGTATGTCTCCACAGCGTGAAAGACATTTGTAAAGCTTTAAATCTGAAGCATATCATTAATTTGGCTGTCTTAAGTCTTTTCCATATTTTTCAGCTCTTTATTAAAAAAGCCCTTAAAGCCAAGAAGCCAAATCTCAGTCTGTTTTACAAGGTGTGTCTCCTCTTAGGTCCCCTGGCGTTATTTCTGTAGGTGCAGCTGCATTTCTCAGATGCGCTTCTGAGAAAAAGGACAACAAGCTATTCTTGCTGACTTTGAAATCCTGTTTTTTGCAGCTTTGCACGCCTACAAGCAAGTGGTCAGATCCAGCGTATTTATGATAACCGTGAAAGGACAATATTGTTTCATTATCAGCACGCTCCGTGAGAGCCTGTTTTAAATTTAACGGGCCGCACCTCCCTCCTGGTTGTAGCCCTCCCACTGACAGCTGCATATATCAGGTGTAGAGTTGTAAGGGGTCACAAGGCAATTCATCAACGTCCCGACAGCCACACAGATTACGGGAAGGGAGGGGACGACTTGGAAAGGTGGGAGCGAAGGGGTGGGTGGGGTGGGGAGTAAATTTAGTGAATGGTTCAGGGTAGCTGACTGAACTAGAAAAACATTATAAATTAGTAAATCGCAAATGTCACCCACTTCCCTGTAAAAGAGGTGAAACTACAAAGACCTATAAAAAAGGATTCAGGACAAACCGTTTCTGCAGTAGGACGGGCCACATCCATAGAGCGGCTCCTATAAAAAACTAAGTTAGCAGCTGTGTGAGAGGAAGACAGCAGCTAAAACAGCAGGGAGAAATGTTCCTTGTTAGACAACACACTATACTGTAAGCACCTCAAGGTAAAACACACAGTCATCCTCCTACTCTCAGCAGACCAGAGCTTTTTAGTTTTTAAGTGAAACGTCTTCCTAAGTGCCACTTACATGGATTGATCATGCAAGGAGAGCACAAAAAGACAAGCAAGGTGGGAGAGAAAATAAAAGCAAACAACAAAAACTAAATCTGTTGCAAACCAACAGTAGAAAGTGCTGTGAGTCATTCTACACAGACAGACACAAAACAAGCATGCACGAAAAAAAACAAACATAATAAAGCTGCACACATTCTCTAAAAGAGGCATGTTTTTATACATATAATGAAAAAAAGTTTAAGGTAATATTAATAACTACAGTGAAGCAGTGACCCCGGGATGCTAGATGTTAAGATCCAACACTGCCCCCCAATGGCAAGCACAATTTGTTACACATCATTTAAAAAAACAAAACAAAAAACAACAGGCCCAGGCAATTTAAATCCGGTCAGAATAAATACATCAAAAAGCTGAAGAAACTTACTTCAAGAACCTTTAAGGCATAAATTATTGATGCCTACCAAAGCTGTGCAATTACATCACCAAATAAAAGCAAACTACCTTCTGGGGCTCCAATAGTCACGAGAGGTCGTCTCAGCAGGTAGCGCCACATGTTTGATTCAGCTTTTTTTCTTTTTTCTTTTTTCTTCTTCCCCCTGGCGTAACCACCAAGGTCTGTGTCTCCTCCAGAGATTGAACAGGGAATCTTACTCTTGTCAGGTGAATGAGGAGACATAAAATCCAATACAGGCCCCTTGTTATGAACCTGCTGTCTACATTTGTGCTAGATCTCCATCCCTCTCCTCCCTTCAGGTTGTATAGGTGGGATGTACATTGTACCAGAGGAGGCAGGGGCTCTGTGATTGAGTCACTCAAAGAGACTGCAGCTTCTGGATTGCACCACTGGATGACAGCAGATCTTTTGTTTTTAAACCCCAGCTCACATCAACCTAACTTTGCAAGTAGTGCAATAAAATATAAGCAACCCTACAAGCACGTAGCAGGAGTGAGAAGCCCTTTGCTGAATAGCTGCTCTCCCTTTTTTGGAGTTTAGGTTAGCAACTTGTAATTTGTTTAGAGCATTGCTCAGCTCTGAAGCTAACAAAGAGGTACTCTAAACATCAATTTGCACTGTTCAATAAGGCTTTCTTTGGAGTGGAAATGTGGGGGATTCACACAGCAGGTCATGTCTAAGTTTCCCCTAGAGCTGGAATGTAAAACGAAGATTAAAGAATTTTTAAAAAACGAATTTTAAATGCAACTGGAACTAAAGTCTATATTAATTCAAACTGACAATCTGACTAAGATCTCTCTCTTTCTCTCTGCAGTTGCAGTTCGTCTTATTTTAGCTACTGTAATGCCCTCTGCTGGATCAAATCTGCAATTACACCATACACGAACACAATTATAACATGCAGGCTGACATCTGTTCCTAATCTCAATGCTAATTTGTCACTTTCAGCAGCACAGCGCGCTACCCTTGCAGCTGGAACGGGATACAGAATAAAATCACTCTCTGAAGAAGTGCAAAGGGATGCATGCTGGCATAAACAATAAACGGCACATGGTAGGAGGCCAGGATGATCCCAGTAAATCTATTCACATTCATCAAAGAGATCACAATGAAGGCGATTTATGAGCACAGCTGCTCGACTGTTAAGATTCATCCGTGTTTGGAGAAGCCTTACAAATAGATGAAGACAAATCCGAAGCACAAACGAGCCTTTTTTTTCCTCTTTTTTGTAAACCACCTCTTCCCTGCAGTAAAACCCAACACTGCTATATTTCAGTGCACTTTTAGTAACAAGATTCAATGGGAACACAAATCCAGAAAAATGCTGAGTTTATCCAATATTTCATGGTTATTTTTGGCAAAGACAAAAAATATGTATGACAGCAGGACAAAACATACTGACCTAATGAGTAATGACATTATACTGTGCATAAGTACAAAGCTAATATAAGCCACATAACAAAACATACTATAACAAATGCTACTGTTTATTCAAACAAAAGCCAAGTCCAAATAAGCAAAATCAACCAGGGCTTCTGAATTTTATTTGGCTTTTTTGTTTTTTAAATAAAAATCAAACTTTTATGGATTTTCTATTCCCACAGAGGCACAGATATTATTTAGATCAAAGAATAGACAAATTTTTAAACTCAATCAGACAATGTCAGAAACTAAACCTTGATCAAAGGAACAGCCCCCATTTAATTTTTTAAAATAACTTCAGTCAAATAATGAAACCTCAAAATAATTTAGATCAAAGGGCCTTTCATCTCTACCCCCCACACAAATGTAGATGTGCAGCTCGTTCTGCTAATGGCTGTGCTGGAGGAAAATAAAACAAGCACGTGTCACGGAGACAATCATGAGCGCACGCCCCCCGAGTAGTCAAAAAAACTGCTTTCGTGAGCTCCGCCCTATTAGGGTCATCAATTAATTCTCCTATTTATCTCCATTCCAGATGCCTGCAGAGAGTCTCGGCAGTGTTTCACCAGCAGGTTTTTTCCTAGCTGCTTATAGGGGATCCCTGGGTGCCAGCAGGCCAGTTTTAACATTAGACCCTCTCCACCGAGTCATAAGTCATCTATCAGTCATCTGTTAACATCCAAAAGTAAAGCTTGAGGCATTATCCTTTCCACATGCCAGAATCACTTGATAATGCTCAATACAGAGTGAATCAGCTGTGCAACTCCAGGGGGTCACTAAACTCCACCTGTCATCATGACAAATGATGAAATGATGCAAGCTTCTATTTTCTGACTGTTTCCCTCTCTGGCATTATGTCTGACCAGAGGTGAAGGTCAGTGCAAATGCTCGCGCTCTCTCTCTCTCTCTCTCTCTCTCTCGTCCATACACATTACAGATCGGTCA
>VUQR01012421.1:0-14270 GCA_015108515.1 Hemichromis elongatus | reverse complement strand
CACTCTTTTTTTGTTTTTTTTTTTTTTTTTTTTTTTTTAAAGGATTTGTTGCTGTTCAGAGGCTTAAAGGGGCAGCGGCTCTCGTAATCTGATACAGCCATTAAACTAGTCTTTTAAATGTTCAGTCAATACGTAGCTAAACACGCTTGGTCTTTGGTGCTGTGCCAGTATGTGGATCAAAATGGCTGCTTGACTGTTGATAAAAATATCTTGATGCTTAGGGCATCTGTGTGTAGTTGTTTGTTGTTCCGTTTTAGCCTTTTAGGAAACACGCCAGTTTCTCACCTCCTACGAGGCTGACCTCCGCAAGTCCAGAAATTGCATCTGTCACTAAGAGGAAGCGCGTGTGCTACAAGTATGTGGTTTGCTGCTCGTTAATGACATGGTGGGATGATGCTAATGGCGAGATAGAGCTATGCTTCAGCTCCCACCCTCCTCCCAGCATTCATTTATCATCTGTGAGTGAATCAGGAAGGTGATGATAAAACTTGTTCATATAATTCAACACACGCATACAGATTGGACACAAATGAAAGAAAAAACTGTAATATAATGTATACAGACACATGCTTGGGTCACTTGGTGGATGACGACGTCTGTAACCATGACATAACAAAAAGATCAATTACATGGTCAGTATATTTGCACACATATAGACAAACTGTTGCACACAGTTAGCACAGTATGTATGACTTCATATCCTTTTTATTGTTGCTTTGCTTTTGCTTAACAAAATTTATACGTAAGAAAACAAACTTTTCATTTTCCATTTTTACACACACACTATTCCTCCTTGAATATTCATCAGACTGTAGGGGAACCTAATTAATTTGTTCTGGGTATGATTGCTTGCAAGCCCTCTTGACTTCTCATTGGATTTTAATTCTCACTAGTTTGTGCGATACATCCAATCATTCACAACAAAACTCTCTGTCCTTACTTCACACATTACAACAACTTGCGAACTGTGTTGACCCGTCAGTTTGGTCATGTTCCGTTTTACTTTGCTGTACATTTAAATTGGCGTTTTTGCCAATCAATCTAGACCCTGAAAAACACTGGATGAAAGCAAAATCCCACTTTTAGAAATTTTAGAAATCTCTATAGAAATCACTTGCTCACACCTCACACCCTTTTCCTTGAGTCTCCAGAATGTGCTCAGGTTTATCCTGTCTGCTTTAATTATCTATGAGATGCATCCAGAGCTTGATTGGTGGCCACCTGGTGGCAAATTGAATTGGTTAGACATAGTAAAGAAAGGTGCACATCTGTGCATGTCAAGACGAACAGCAAGCAATGAATTGAAATTGAAGGCCTTCATATTAAATCTGTGCAACGCTATAGCTGGAGGCATGGGTAAAAAACAACCTTACACTTCAAGTTAGCACATTTTGAGTCATTTTGAATTGAACGAAGTGTGGAGCTGTCTTCTTTGACTGCAGTGATTCTCCAAGATGTTGTTACAGTAACAACATTCTCTACAAAAATAGACTTTTCCAGAAGACAGACCACTTTAGAAGCACCCAGCACACTTTTGTGATAGTGACTGGATGGAAGCCACACTTGTGTAAGGGGCAAATGTCAAGTCGACAAATGCTATATGAGTAGAAAACATGGCAAACTAAAGAATCCTGAATAAAGAAGACAATGTCCACCTCGGCCACAGCCTGGTTACTGTACAGGAGTATCTGCTACTATATCACCAGGCTTGTATAATTTTAGATTTTTGTGTTAAATAGATCTCAGCTCACTTAGAGTATGCCGGAAAAAAAAGACCCTTAAAGACTCTTACCTGTAGAGGGGACCTAAAACCTGGGCTGTCAGGTCATCTTCAGTACAGAGATGACCTAATCTGTAGAGCAATTACTTGGATGCCTTCAGGACAAGTCCTCAAGTGGACCATTCAAACACCCAAATTCAAATTGAAATCCACTGAACATCTAGGGAAAAATTTGATGCTTATTATTATCTTTTTTGAACAAATCTGTGCTTAAAGTTATTTTTTAACATTACCTTTTAGGAACTGAAACTCACATGTTTAGGCGGCTCTGTCACATTTCTGCCCTTAGGCAAAACAAGACACTTTCCTGCTCATCTAGTGTAGATTGCTGTGTTATAAATATTTGATTCTCCTGGCAGAAGCAGCCAGATTCAGTACCACATCCTACAGGACAGCTCCCACCCTCAGCTGGAGTAGCCATTAAGCTTTTTTCTTGTCTCAGCAGCCAACTTCACAGAAACTTTCCTGTTAACTTGCGTAATGAGTCGAGTGCGTAGGTGCGGTAAGTCCCAGACCTTTCCGTCCCCGGGGTAGCTCCTTCTGTCCCACCATCAGTCAGGGAGTCAGTGTGTCAGATGTTTTATTCAACACAGCTGTGTGTATTTTTGGCACCTGGCTGCTTCATCAGAAAGGAGGTGGGAGGGGACGGCGACTGTGTTGTGGGTCTCCAGAATGGGGTCATGATTGCTTCATGTTTCCAAACCTGCTGGACCACCGCAGGCTAACATCAAACAGCCAGAACACCTGTTTCCAGACAGCGTTCCTCGTTCAGGCTCTGCTCAGATGAAAGGACCAGAAAGTTTTAGACCAGGGGGGAAATTGCACCAAGATCAAAGACATGGCGTTGTTTAAATGGCCGGAACAGAATGATTTGAAATTGATGAGTGTTTGGGGGTCTGTGTGTGTAATGCAAAGTTTCTTCAAAAGTAACACAGCTTGGTCTGTGAGATGAGGGACATTGTGAGACATAACTAAAATTGAAGCCCTCTTTGTGGTTTATTGTAATAAAAATAGAATGTAATGCCTGTAGTGTGTGTGGAAACAAAGGGACTAAGAATAATACTGCTGGTATTATAAGGTTGATATTCCAAAGCTGCCATCATCACAGCCCATTTTTTGCTAGTTTTATTATCTTTTTTCATCTTTATGGCATAGGTGAGGCAGAGGTGCCATATATTTCATAAATAATTAGAACTGCAACAATGTTGAATAATATGCAGATGATTTCCTCAGTTAATTGATTTTACTGTCTATCAAATATCATCATAAACATTGTATTTTCTATAACGAGACTCAGCGCATTGGTGACTGCTATATTACTGCAGTATATAAGAAAATTAAATCACTGTTGTTAATCCAATAATGGAATATCAGCTCATAATTGCTGACAGAGCAGAATTAACCCGATGCAGCCTCATCATCCAGACTTGGTATGACTTGCTCGCTAATGATTAATAGCTTTAAACAAGCTACAAATAAGTCCTGACTCTGTAATAATTATCTCTGTACAATATATGTTAAATTGCAGTTCTTACTGACTTTGAGTTTGAGACCTCTAGAACATTTTCTCCCCATAGCACCAGCAGAAGGATGAAGAAAGACAAGTGGATGATTGATGCTACAGGGTGTTAGCCATTGTAAAATAAAAAATGATATTCATACATATGCATAAGGTAAGGTTATTTAACGCTTAAAAATACAGCGTTATTACGGACCAACCCACAGCCCGAACTTTTCTCAGATACACAAAAATCGTACAAAAATGGACACCAGAGTGCCTGAAACTCTGATTTTTTTTCTCCATATTCTTAGAAAAAATTATTGAAACAGATTTTTAATTTCATTACTCTCTGTAGCAAACTGTTATTAGTTGCATTAAAGTGGAATGCCTCAATCCTGTGATTAAAAAAACGTTGATTTTTCTAGAGAAAATTAGTAATACTCTTTTAGAAGTTAATAAAAATCTGTCTACACTATCTATGTTAGAGGAACATGAGGGCATGCTTTTTGACAAATGTCATGCACAGCTTGTGTGTGTTGCCTTCCATCTTTTACTTACTTCATTTATTCACTTTTTATGCCTTTGCTTATTATGTTTGATATCCAAATGGAGAACTAGCCTCTAACAAGCATTAAACCAAAGCAACCTCACCAGTATAAATCCTTATTACGAAATCTGACTAATATACCAGTTGTGGCTCTGCAAATTCTACAGCTGGCATTTTTATAATATAGTCATATTTTGTTAAAAATATTTTTATAATGGTCTTCTAATTCTTTGAAGAGGTGGCAAATATAAAGATCAATTCCCCTTCATAGAGGATGTGTCTCAAAGGCCCGAAGCTCAATGCTGAATTCTAAGGGCTCAGAAATGTCAAAATTTCCATGTTGTCACACACAGATGGACAGACACTGGCAGAATTTCATGGCATGTGTTTGAAGTGTATGCCCCCAGAGAAAGACAACCCTGTCACTATCTGTTCACTGCCTTTTTTCACTTATTGAAGATCTCAGCAGAGTGAAGGAAGCAGATGAAGCAAAAACAATAAACATATTAAACTGTTCCACCACAGTTAGATATCTCCAGCTTTCATTCATGAATAAATATCAAAAAGCCTCCTAAATTTTGCAGAACTAGCACCTAGATAGTACTCTGTGTATTTGAGCCCCAACCCCACATGTTTGCCACAAATTAGCAGGTTGTGCTCACAGAGGTTATTTAGGCAGCCAGCATATGTAGATTAATGTGACTTGATCTAACCACAAAGGATGAATTATACTTTTCAATGAAATGACACTGCTGTTTGAAAATTAATTACATTTCCAACACAGGATACAGTGTAGAGACCAAAGAAAGCGCTGCTTGGTTAAAAAGCTCTTTGTTCTATTAAAGTAATTGTATTTCTATAACAGGCCTGCAGATAAAAGTTTCAAAATCCAAGAGATGGTCCTGACAAAAGATCAAAAGCTTTTGTTGCAGTGATGAGTTCTTTTGGAGGGCGTCGGAGGATTCGAAAATTGAGCAAAGACAACACACCATGAAATGCCATCGCATCAGGCAAGCACTCTGCTATGGCCGAAACATAAAGTGTCCCGTCTTCCTTTAATTTGCCATAAAATGATTTTCCACCCCCCCCTCTTTATTGAGTCTCCACTTGGGTTAGCAGCCTTGGTTCCGCAAATATTCATTAGGCGTAAATACAAAATCAGAGTGACTCACTGGCATCAGCCACCTTTTGCCCTATCAATTTGAATGCGTGGCATATTCGTAATTCATTCAGTTGCAGTAATGGGATCTCGCCACTCTTGTAGCGGCAACCTTCAATAAAGGCAACTGCAATAATGGACTGGACCCTTTTATCCTCAGCATGCACTGCACTTACATCAATAGTAATGATTTCTTTTTTATCAAAATATAAAAAGACTGTTGTGCCTTGTACAATTCACATTCTTTTTTTTTCTTTTTTTTTTACTTCGGAAAACTTGAATCTAACACATTTCTCAGTATTAGCAAGGCTTTATGTGTTGCATGCACCCAGACAGTGAGGTTGTACAGTTCACCTGGTACGTAAGAGAACAAGGACAGTCCAAGGTTGCGTACTTTTAACTAGTCAGAAACAAAAACCCTATCTTAAAGGATGAATTGAGTTCATGGATCCAGATAAGTTTGTAGAAACCAGTAGCATGTGACAGAACAGCAGGGGTTTGGCAAACTTTGGAGTAGCAAATGTTAATTAAAGGCATTTCTGAATTGTGTCTAATTCCATGATAAAAAAAAAGTTTTTATAGATATTAACTAACTTAAAATCAACCCATTCTCATTGCCAGGACATGAAACACTGCCATTTAGTCAAAGCTGCTAAAAATAGTAAGACAGGCCTTCAATCCCTAATAAGCGCTTGGTAAAGAACCTCTTGCCGTCACATTTAGACTCACTGGGTAGGCATCATTTGTCAACATGCAGGGTTAATATTGTCAAGCAAAAGGTAAGTGAAAACACAGAAACTAAAGGTTCAAAGTGCAATTCTCAAACAGGAGGTTTTCTGGCTTGACAGATTTCTGACTTACTCTGTGAACTCTCCTGTCTTTTAATGTGGCGTTCAAAGCTCAGGACCAGTAATGCTAGGTGTACAGTATTGCCATGGTGAGTGCACCGAAGGCCTCATGTGAAAGAGTGGCAGTATTTAACACCTTTAGATGAGGTTGGGTTTCTCAAACATCTTTGCCATTGTTAATACTTTAATCAGTTAGTTAATCAGGTTTGCTGTTGGTTGAATGCAATCAGCAATATAAAGAATCACCTCAAGCTGAAGAAAATTTCGACAAAATAATAATGCACTAGTCCATCAACAGTGAAAGCAGCGACAGACCCATTTTCCAGACCTTTGTGGAGAAAACACATTTGGTTTTTCATACATAGGTTAAAATACCTCTAAATAATTGCGCTAAATTTAAAGATAATAATTAAAAAATAATAATAAAAATTGCTTGTTGCACATAGTGTAACATATCAAGTTGTCGGCTAATTAGTTACAGAAAGAAAAGACAATATGGAAAACTGTTTTGCTAAAAAAGCAGGGACTTGCAGTGCACATTAATAACTTCAAATAAAATAAATGTTGTCTTATGTTGTTTTATTTTTTATACTTTTTTATACTATACGAAATGTTACTACTGATACAGAGCTCTGAAGATGTCTTGACTTTCTTGGGTTAGTTTGTAGAGACTGGTTAGCACAATCAGATCTTTTAAAATAAATTATTTTATTACTTGTTCTTTTATTGGATGGTCAACAAAATATAAAGAAATCATGAATCATATTGGGGGATTCCTCATTACATCTGGATGGCCTGACCAAATGACCAAATGCTCTTCTAGGAGGGAGAATCACACATTTCAGCCTCTCTGCTTTGAAATTAAATCTCAATTGCTGATTGATGCAATTGTGACGTTGTTGGTACCTAAGAATTGTAAAGCAGTTCATCCACTGAATTGAAGTTGAGTGACTAGTTCTCCTGTAGTCTGCATATCTAAGTTTTTTAATTGTACCCCAAACTGCATCTAATACATCTATTAGCATTTAAGTGCTGCATTTAAAAAAGAAAAAAAGGTTGAATGTGATAAGAAAGCCTTGAAGATGAGCACTGAATAAATGCAGGTGTTTCAACATTCCATAAACTGACTTATAATTAACATTTATTCACCCTTTTTGTTATCGCGAATGCTTTGGATCTCCTGATGTAAACTTCATTTTAAAGTTGAACTTATTATAGGCTTAAGCGCTTTTTTCAATCCTTTGGGGATTCTCCGGGGGAAGGTGGAGGGATCGTGCGCAAAGATGTATAGCAGGTATTAGAAAAAGACAAATTTGGCAGATTGTTGACAGACTCACTGAAGTGGGACAGCAGCTCACGAGGGAGTGAGTGATTTTTATCGTGTCTCTGTGCAGTTCCTCCTCATTTAGAGACAACAGCTCTGTGAAAATGGGCCTAACAATGGCATTCAGTTGAAAATAGTGAAAACACAAGGAATGGGAAAAGCTATTGTTTGCTTTATAAATAAATATAAATAAATTTTACTACATGTGGCAGTCAAGAACTGCAAATCCAACATCTTTTAACAATAAAACGCTATATGGATATCAATATCTTAATGGGGCCAATAACTTTTTAGAGATAAACTTGATTTGTTGGCCTGTCACCACCATTAGGCCTCAGTTGTCAGAGAAATGGAGGTGCTGCCAAAAGGGACAAAGGGAAGGAATGGAAGATGGAGTGTTTATGAACAGCTAGTGATAAATTACATGGTGGAGGGTTTGATTAGCTTTTTATCTGCTCACGGGACTCTCGGGGATGAACAGAGACTGATGGGCTGCAGAGAGCTGACATGCTGTTGTTTATTTGGATGGTGCATACTTGGCTGGAGTGTGGTGCGCCACAGAAAGATGAGCAGCAAAGGCTACTCTCTCAACATGAGTTTAACAGCATTCTCCTCTCCCTGCTAGACTCACATGTCCCTTGAAGCAGAAGTTATTAGGTAGCTGCTCTGCCACAAAATGCTATCACAGCAGGCACATTTTGCTTTGGTGAAATTAAAATTCTCACTTTGAATATCGTCTTTGACCGAAAGTTGAGTCTGGAGCTCGTTTTGCTGACCTGGAGAGAGTGTGGGAGAATCTTGGGAGTTTAGAGTCATGATGTGATAATAATCCCAAAATAAATACAATAGGATATCATTAATCTCTTGCATTCAACCCTTTCGTGTTCATGAAGGGAAGCACTTAACCAATTCTGTGCATGTTCTTAAACATTCAAGGTCACCTTGAAGGAAGTGAAAAAAAAAAACCCTAGCCTCTCATATGTAAAGAGATGGCGACTTGAAGCAGGTTATAGAGCATACGTTGGTGGAAACAGAAGCATACTGTGGGGAGAATCTAATGCTTATTTACACTCTTCCAGAAATAGCTGAAAGGTAATCACACATGAATAACAAGCTAAGGAAGAGAATTGTTGCAAAGACGTCCCTGTGGATTTAAAACTTAATAATGGATAATTCTTGTATTATCCTCATAGATGTCCTTAACTCTCTAGAATCTTAGACACAGCATGACTTGGCCAAAGCACATAACTTACTACTTAAAAGCAGTGATCTTTAAAAAGGTGATAAAAATAAACATGAAAAATGATGATTTCCATCTATCCATAGACTTTAATTCATAGATCGTATATAAAAGACTGTGATATCTCCCACTGGCCCGTGTAGCTAGATGTGATGATCAAAGTGGTGGAAATGAGGAGAAATGAGGGACACTGCCCACTCGTGACAGTCATACATTAAATGTACCCTGCTTAAGCCTTCCTTTTGATTGTAATTGGGGCTATAATTTACAAAATCATGAGGAAAGTGTTTTCTTAGTTCACAGATCAAGAGTTTGAGGGTTGTTTTCGCCTGGCTTTTCTTCATATCCAAAGATCTTTTTGTAACCATTGTGCCTCGTATTAGGAACAATGCTTATTTTAAGTACTTCCACATTCGCTTCCAGCCATCTTTTCTATGTGGTTAAAGAAAATTCCTTATCGTTCCTACTGGTTGTCCATTTCTTCTTGGTGAAATCTGACAGTCCCAAAATAGTTGGGTTTCCAACATTGTAGCTGTGCTTTTAATTCCTCCAAACAAAGGTGGTCCTTAAAGTGTTCTGATTGCATTCATGAATATACATTTGATAAAATACTTTCCCTTTTCAAGAAACTTCAGCATAAACACAACTTTGTTAACTTACCAGAAAAATCCTCTTAAAACAGCTGCAGTTTCAGTGCATTTTCAGCTTAAAAGACTTTTTTTTTTGTAAACAAAGACGCACTGAAATGCCAGTTCAGTCAAAAACACATCTAAGCCCCCTAATTATTGTTTTATAAGTGGTAATTATGTTCGCAATCCCAGAGTATTCATAAGATTTGTCATATTTACATCTCTCAACATCTAACAAAAACGAAGCTTAACTTTAGTTTTGTCTGTTGTGTATTTACAATCACACAATGTGCAACTGTGCAGTAAAGGGGATTGCTTGCCTTTGCTATAGGTGATAACCAACTATTTGTGTGTTTTGTTCCTTGTTTGTGTTACTCTAAAGAGCTGAAATCACAAAGGACAGCGAAACAGTGTGGTTTTGGAAATTTATCAATATGGCAGAACAACACTCCACCCTGTGTGTGTGCAGTCTGTCAGCATCCATTTCCTTCACTTAGAGCTAATACCCTGTATTGAGCAACAAGCAGGCGTGCTCACAAACACAAGCCAGGGCTAAATAGCCATGCCTAATATAGCTTAGTATTTCTAGAATGGGAACCAGTGCATCCAGAGTGTCTGAAACTGTTGGGCTAATCGGCCTTGATGAAAGTCAATGTGCAGACCTCATCTCCTCTCATCAATATATGGGATGGGAAACCAAAAGGCTTATATGCTGCTAAAATGGATATGGATTGATATGGATTGATACTGTTTACAAAGCTTGAAGCCCAGACACATACGTGAAGGGAGCATTTACCTCATATTATTTTAATAAAAACAGAAATTTAAAGCAAGTTAACGGCAGATTGAAAGGGATCAGGATCTTTGCAAGATGTGAATCTGTTAATGTCCGCCTGTTTTAAAAAACGGGGGCCATGATCGTAATTTCAAGAACCTCTCCAACCAAACAGGCAATGTTTTTTGAACAGGAATCAATGCAGGGAGCTTTTAAACTGCATTCAAGTGTTTACTCCAACTAAACTGGCAGCTACATCACTATCCACTCCATTGTCTGTGGCCTTTAAGCAAAGCTTAACATTTAGTGAAACAGTGACAGAGTCGCACCAATCCCACCAATCATTTATGGGTTGTTTTTTTTTTTCCTTCTATTGTGGTTTTTACTCATGCTGATGATAACACCTGCAGTTTCATCACAGATTAGATTGTGATGCTGGAAGTCACCTATCAGCCTGTCTGATAGATGTGCAAAGCAGATCTATCAAACTTAAAGGTTTTCTATTGAACTGGATAAAACATCAGATTTAGGCTTATCTGCCTCATTAAACTTTACAACCACAGCATTAATGTCTGTACAAGTCAGTGCACACTGACCACATACAGCTAGAGTATTTGCTAACCTACCAACAGCACCATAGAAACCATCGTAAGGAAAAGGCGTCTGGACTTCTTTAGGTTGCTCTTCAAGCAACCTAAAGAAGTCCAGACGCCTTTTCCTTACAGCTCCTTAGACTACGATGACCTGGATGACTGAGAACCTTCACAGACATAGAAACCATCCTGAAATTCTTTTATAGCAATGCCTGATGCTTCCTTGTGTGTATAAAGTATGCAAATAATTGTTTAGATGTGTGTCTGCTAGCTTTAAATAACCTCATAGTTCATAAGGTACTCTCCATAACTTTACTATATAATGGATTGCTCTCTGGCTTCCAGCCTCTTTATGACAAGATGCCTTCACCATTCACTGTTTTCATTACGTTGAAAGCTTCACAAAATTCAGAAATTTTGTGCTTTATTATTGGTGCAAAATTAAAAAGCTTCAGCGCAGGCTTCACTACCTAGCTAATTTGTCTAAATGTATTCCCAATTCTACTCAGACAGTCCTTGGACAAGAAAACTATGCAGTCTCTTAACTCAGCCTTTTAGCAGAGAAGATGAAAACATTATTCTTCCAGTGTTCAAGCCCCTTCGAGTGTTTCAAAAACCTTAATGAGCACCAAAGAAAGTCATGTTTTCATCTTTGTAACCCACTTTTAGTTTGCGGCGCTTGTTTTTACAGCAGAATACTAGAAAATATGTGAGGTTTTAGATTTTAATAAAAGATGAACACTTGAAATGCTGCAACTCCTAAGTGGTGGGATTAGATGTTGAACACAACCCATTTTCATATCTAATTGGCAAAAGCTGCAGTCAAGGTTTGTTTATTGTGTTATAACTAGACCCCTTGACACATAATATAATAACATAATATAATATTCACCAGACGGCATACCGCTGACAAACTCATAGATATCCAGACTATTAATAATTGAAAAGGGCACAGGTGTCAATGCAAATATAAGGGCAGGCCTGGATGCATCATAATAATGAACTGGGACACAAACAGATGCGACATAGAAAGAAATTTTAAATTTTTTTGTGAGCAACAGAAAAAGTCATCTCAAAATTTAGTCAGTGACATCTGAAAACTTCTTCACTGATTAAATAGAAAACTAAAAGTAAGAAATATTAGTTATTTGACAATCATCCACCGATCCATCTATCCGCCTCTAGCACTTCCAGGGGTACACCAAACTGTTCCCAGGCCATACTCGCTTCAGTGTATCCTGGGTCTACCCCGGGGTATTTGTCTTGGTGGGCCATGCATCACTTAGTAGCTCCCCTAGCAGGTGGCCAGGAGCTCTGGTCTGCTGCCCAAACAACCTCAGTGCGGAGGAGTAGCAGCTTCTCTATGAGCCCCTCCTGGATGTCTGATCTCCTCGCTCTATCTCTAAGGCTGAGCCCAGCCAACCTTGGGAGGAAACTAATTTCCGCTGCTTGTATCTTTGATATTGTTCTTTTGGTCACTACCCAGAGCTCATGCCCATAAGTGAGGGTAGGAACATAGATCGAAGGGTAGATAAGATTTTCACACTCAGCTCTCTTTGCACCACAGCAAACCAGTACAGTGTCTGCATTAATGCTGATGCCGCCCCAAGACGATGTGCTCCAGTTTTATGAGTGAAATTCTAAAACTTTATTTTGTTTTTCCTTGGTAATTGATCCTAAACAGTATCTGTGTCTAATTCCCTAGCATCTCCCACCTCTTGTCAAAATTGTCTGCTTGCAAAAAACACCAAAATGTTGACACCAAAATGCTAAACCAAAGGCTAAGCCAGGTCCCAGCACAGGGACTTTCATAATAGGGAGGGTTGAGTAGTCACTAGTAATTGTCATGTTGGCTGTCCAGACCTGTCAGCATCTTATAACCCTTACAGTGTTCTGTGACGTCTGTATGACTCCTGTGAGAAAGAGGGGATGTTTGGCACAGGGGGTGGAGATGACACAGCTCTGAAGTACTTCCAGTTCACTACAGGCAAGAGCTACCTCCACCCAGCCCCCTGCCCGTCTTTTGGCTCCAGACACAAGCAGTAAAAGGTCAAAGCAACCTATGCTGCTTGCCACATTACCTTCAGTTTAGCTTCACCAAAAAAAAATCTCCCTTGACTTCCAGGCAGGTTCTCGCTCTACCTCCTGAACTCAGCAGAACTTATTCAAATTAAAATGATATTTTAAATATATCTATGCATTGATCACTACCTTAAGTAGTGATGTATATGGACACCCAGGCTTCATTTATTGGTTTTCTATTTGAAACAGCTGTTACGTCCCTCTACGTGAATATACACCATTGCAGCACCACAGAAAACTGATGAATTACCTCTGATGTGATTGTCTAACAGTGCCCTGTTTTCATCAGCACTGACCCTGTTCTCTTTAGCCTCTATCTCAATGTGAAGCTCTTATCTACTGTATGTTGTCATAATCAAGTGGGTTAGTTATTTAGACCGAGGATCAGGAGCCTCTTCGTTGAGTTAAGGAGAACGTCTGTTTCAGAATCATCAAATTTCTTGATGCATTTATTATCCCTAAATCGAATCAAGTGTGAAAAATATAACAACAAACATCTATTAAGAAACTATAGCTGATGCTGGTGACACACTGGGTATATTTTACAGTGCAGATAGGTGGTTTTGGTACTGATGGTTGTGCCAGTACTGAGATTTATTCTGCATTAACACCTCCCTTTTGAGTTTTTGGAGAAAAAAAACATATCTACCACCCTTGCCTATGCAGGCAGTTAATTAGAGTCCTTAATCTTCGGTCATTCATTTTAACTTAATATGGTGACCAAGATACTGTAGCCCCCCCTGCTGTACAGGAGCATACAATGTCCAGGCAATGTTTAACATAACGAGAGGGAGGCAGGAGAGAGAGAGCGCACCATGGCTTAATATTTTTAGGCTGCTTGCTTCTGCTCCGCTGCTTTGTAATTATGCATGCAACTGGCACACGGCGAGTTATTTATACTGTGGAATGTGTTGCCCAACTGCCATGAATCTTCTGATTGGTGCAATTGCTTTTCTAGGTCAGACAGTGGATCACATGCACACACTCACAGACAAATATTCCCTTTCTCGCTCCCACACAGCCAAATGCTTTCACCAGGGAAGGTGATGTGCATTATTCGCCTGGATGCTCCTCTTCCTCCCCAATCTAAATATAAACGTGACTCATAGCAAGCCATGGCACTTACACTGACTCAAGATGGCGGTTCTTTACCAAGTGTGACAGGTCCTTTTTCCTCCATTGGCATAGTTTTCTGTTTTTCCTTTGCTGTTCCTTACTGTAACAGTGTTACAGTATTCTACCATCTGTCAGTGGATGGATGATAATTCGCCTAGGATTTGTATAGGTAATAAATGTGGCACTGCCAGCTGTTTTGAGTTGATCGGTGACTCCGAGGGGTGGTGATATGTATATATATATACATACATACATATATATATACAGGTCCTTCTCAAAAAATTAGCATATTGTGATAAAGTTCATTATTTTCTGCAATGTACTGATAAACATTAGAGTTTCTATATATTTTAGATTCATTACACACAACTTAAGTAGTTCAAGCCTTAAATTGTTTTAATATTGATGATTTTGGCATACAGCTCATGAAAACCCAAAATTCCTGTCTCAAAAAATTAGCATATTACATCCGACCAATAAAAAAAAAAGTGTTTTGAATACAAAAAAAGTCAACCTTCAAATAATTATGTTCAGTTATGCACTCAATACTTGGTCGGGAATCCTTTTGCAGAAATGACTGCTTCAATGCGGCGTGGCATGGAGGCAATCAGCCTGTGGCACTGCTGAGGTGTTATGGAGGCCCAGGATGCTTCGATAGCGGCCTTAAGCTCATCCA
>VUQR01012420.1:0-11090 GCA_015108515.1 Hemichromis elongatus | reverse complement strand
ACAGGGTGGGCCATTTATATGGATACACCGTAATAACATGGGAATGGTTGGTGATATTAAAGTCCTGTTTGTGGCACATTAGTATATGTGAGGGGGCAAACTCCTCACGATGGGTGGTGACCATAGTGGCCGTTTAGAAGTCGGCCATCTTGGATACAACTTTTGTTTTTTCAATAGGAAGAGGGCCATGTGACACATCAAACTTATTGGTAATGTCACAAGAAAAACAATGGTGTGCTTGGTTTCAACGTAACTTTATTCTTTCATGAGTTATTTACAAGTTTCTGACAACTTATAAAATGTGTTCAATGTGCTGCCCATTGTGTTGGATTGTCCAATCGGTACGATCCATCCCCCTGGAGGCACCAATCACGGAGAGGCACCTGCTCACTCAAATTTGCATAAAATTATGACAACAGCCATAACAGATGGATGGATGAATAGATGGATGGATGGAGGAGGAGTTTGCCCCCTCACATATACTAATACTATATACTAATACTATACTATACTGAAACAGGACTTAAATATCACCAACCATTCCCATGTTATTACGGTGTATCCATATAAATGGCCCACCCTGTAGATTAAAGAAGCTGTTAAAACTCCATACACTGAAATATCTCAGTGAGTAAAATCAGCTTGTAAATAAAGTTGTTTCACGAATAGTCCTGCAAATGACGTGTACTTAATCCAACCTGCCAAAAGTTTCTCATTTCAAGGAAATACTAACAGGATCTGGCAAAAAGTCATGTAGTCTCTGTCAACAAGTCAAAGAAACATAATGATGAGGAGTGATTAGGGATTTGCGTCCACTGCTGTATGAACAGTATGTCAGCATTGTTTTGATCATACCTTTTCTTGCTCTAAGTAGAAAAGTAACTGATAGAGGCACACACTTTGAAAACCACACATGCTGCTTTCTCTCCTTTCTCCATCTGTCTCACACACACACAGTACAATGTTCACTCCGGAGTATATGCAAGCCACAGGAGCAAGCCCCATTTTTAAGGTGGAATGCCAGTCGATGTGAGCAGATCCATCAGTGTTCATCTCCCACTGAGATACGGAGATGATGGATGGATCTAATGGATTGATTTAAGACTCAGCTCCCCGTACTGGCTCACTGTATAACTGAGTGAATGCGAGAGCAAATAACTTGAGCTGGTGGGGAATGCATTTATACTATGCACTTCCTCAACAGCTCATCCGGCTCAGTTCATCCATCACTCTGGCTGATTGTCATGTTAGGCTTTCTCAAGGTATTGTGTATGCATTATTATTTCTTAATAAGGAGCTGGTTTGACACCAGCATTAAGAGTTCACTTCGTTTATGTTCACTTTAATGCCAAAAAGATTATTTTTTTTACCTTAGCCTTGTTGCAGTGACTGATTAGGAAGTGTTACATTATGTCAGTTGAGATTAGATTATAGAGTGGATTACTGTACATACTGTAATTACCTGTTACCTGATAATCAAATTCTATTCAAATTAAGGAGCATATTTAATTTTTTAATTTATTTTTAGGTAAAAAAATAACTTTTTGTCATTAGTTACATAAATCAAACAGCAGATAATCCCACAATTTTGCTGTAATAAAACGTAGCATTTCTTTGTAATTCACAAAACTAAAGAATATATAGTTTATAGTAACTTCTGCTAGCATTTTAATACAATTTTGTTTATTCATGTATGAGCACTTCTTCACACTTTGCAGAGAGCGAGTTTATTAATGAATATTTCTGTAGCTGACGCTTCATTTATATGTGTGTTCAGAGTTTCATGCTGTGAATTATTCCATTTAAGATTTTCTGTGAACGTCTACCTTTGCCTGCCTGGTTTTTGTTTCTTTCTATTAAAGGGAAAATGACACGTAGAAATCAAAAACAATGTGTCACCTGCATCATTCAGCTGCTAATTTGTGGATCTGGTGGTTTAGATTCTGATAAAGCTTTTATAAATCCAGACAGCCTTGCTTTTGTTCTGCATATTTCCAGTCTGCTGAGAAAATGTGGCATCATTGTCTCTGTATAACCAACTGCAGTCGAAAAAATAAAAGACTTTTGAGACATCTAGAAGACGCAATGAATTAAACATACAGGTGCTCAGCTGGAAGCATGTGGATCAAGCCAAGTGTGTTTATTAACAGAGATTTATGTTAATTACTCCTTAGACATGTGACAATTTGGTGAGAAAATTAAAGGAGCTTCATTATCACAGTAGAATATGTCAAGTAAAAAGATAATAGACGTCTTAGTTTTATTCTCTTTACTTCTTAATTCCACCTTTTTTCCTATTTTTCAACAACTACACACAGAAGACCACTGTGCTGCACATCATTACAGAAAGGAAGTGAATCATTATGATTCAGTGTTATTTGCACACAGAGCCACATGTCCCATGGCCATCGGGAGTCAAAGAGATTAACACTGGTTGAGAAAATCTGGAAATGTGCAAATAAACAACTGTGAGCCCTAGATCCACAAGATATGTTGCATCTGGGCCCACTCCCAATGTCCACACGCATAGCTTCAAGGACTTTGATGAGCATTCCTGCTGAGACACTGTGATGGCTTAGTCTTGTCCTTTTGTCAAATTGTGAAGTGCACAGCTTGCTGACAGACTTTTTGAGGCACGCCTTACATGTGCATTTCTGTAGACTTTGCCTGAGGAAATTACCCACATCGGAGCGCAGTGTTAAACAAAGGGTTACAAGCATGCAACCAAAAGCATTTATAATTTTTGTTTGTTTGTTTTAAACCCAAATATGCATGGAGGGAGCAACCAGCCCTGAGGTAACACAAAAGAAGCATATTTGCAAGAAATATAAAAAGCTTATTAAACACAGCTTATCTGCAAACATATAGACTGAGTGACTTAACCAGCGCAAAGCCTGTTTTGGTGTCATCAACCTGCTTTCCCATTCATAGTCATACCATTTCAGGCCAGAGCACAGCAAATGCCCGTTTTAGGTGACGTCTGTTAAGCCTGTGGAGGTTTAGTCATTAAGGCTAAAGGTGCCTACAGAGTGACTCATTATAAAAGCAGGAGGACACATCATAAAAACAAGGCCTCTGCTTACATAACTCAGCTAGATATTTCCTCTTTGATGGAATCTCAAACACATTATTTGGCATGTTTTTACCTCCATCTTTCTTTTGCCCTTATTCACAGAAGGATAATTGTTGCTTTGGTAAGTAAACATTTCACGCTGCATTCAGTTTGTAGAGTCTGGCAGTAGTCACACCACACTCGGAGATGTCTTTAAATTTGACACAGAAATTTTTCCCTGGGTGTAGTTAGCCAACCGCATGCTAGGGTGGCTAGCGCTGACCTTTCTGGGACATTGGACCATGATCAAAGTCACCCCCACTATCAGAGTCACAACCCGCCATGATAACACTGGTCTATGTTATACAGTGTATCTGCCTCTTGGGTGAGTGCAGGTTTTGGAACCTCATACCAGTCTAGATATTTTCCTCAGGTCTCATTTGCTTTCAAGCAGACTGCACGACTGCATGTGATTCTACAGAATTAGAAGTTGGAGAAAATGCATGCCTTTTCTCCTGGATAAACTACTTACACTCAGTGAAAAAACACCTAAAGTAATTAGTGGCAAACCCGTTTCAAGTCTTGTTGAAATGTAATACATTTAAGAAGCCAAGCTTTCATACTACATTTTATTTTCATTTTTGCCTTTTCTTTATCCATCTATGAATGTTGATAATTTGCACTAGTCTATGATTGAAAGAATTATAACTATAAAATAAAAACCAAATCCTATATTGTTTGTATATTTGTATACAAACTCTCCTGATGTGTTTCTTTTAAGAAAACCAAAAAATGCAGAAAGAATAAAGCAGCTAAGTTTTAGAAGCTAGTGTCATGAATAAGGCTATTAGAAAAAGGACAGGATGAATGATCTCTGCAGGCAAAGGTAAGAAAGTATAAGAAATATTTGCTTCTTTAGATTTTGATAAAATTTCACTTTGTCTTCCAGATTAACATTTAGTCTCATTTATTTATTTTCATCCAAACTAGCTCAAAGGCTCTACTGTGGTCTAATACATAAGTGACTCCAAAAGGCATGAGTGATTAGATTAAATAGAAAAAAAAATATTTGCAGGCTGTAAAATTAAGACAAGATGCTTAAAGGCAAAAAATGCACCTGTGTTTGGTGAATTTTATTATCTGATATTTACAGATACAGATAAAAAAAAAAAATGTTATGTGTAAAAACCACCAGTCTGAGAAACAACGGTTTCATTACCATTGGCTTTGTATTGATATTATTATTAAAGGCAGCTGCATCACTGTGGCTGTGACATGTGGCTTTAAAAGAGTACAGAGCAGACTTGAACGTCACTGCTGTGCTGATATATTCTGGTTCAGTCTTAAATTGCCACCTTCATCTCTGCATTACTGAATACTTCTTTGTAAAACCTATCGCCCACTGTCATTGTTGGCCAACATAACCATTACTTCAAATCTCAACATGTGCTCGAAACAAATGGCCTTACATTTATCTCTCCAGGGATAGTGCGTCTAACAAGGGCAGAGGCTTTCTGCTGCTCTCTGGAGTTTTCCCCCAGATCAGCTTCTCTTGTTATACAGTGACACCTGTGTTATACCGCAGCACGTTCTCAAGCAGCATTTTGCCCTTCTTTTAAGTGAAAAAGGCTGACTGATTGGGTAGGACAGATGACTATTCAAGTTTAGGCTAGAGCCAATCCCAATCCTTCCTCTGGTTTTCCACTCAAGGTCGATGGTGGAACAAGGGTAAAGGATGTCATTCAGCCTCCCAGAGGTACAATTCACAGTGGCAGACAAGCAAAACACCTGAGCTGTCAAGCACCAATTTAAGACCTTGCAATGTACTTGCCTTACTTTTTCACAACTTTTCACAACTCAGGAATGATTGTTACAAACTGCTGGTGTGAAAGAATTTTTCTTTAAATTATGGCTCTTTGACATCAACAAAAAAAAGGTCAAAGACAAGAAGTATGCATACTTCAGTGACTCACTCAGTGATTTTAAAGAGTCTGAGGCTCTTTGTGAATCGCACGTTCTTTGACAAGTCTACAAGCTATACAGTCACATGTTCATCTGACTTTAAGGGAGTGAAGCATAACATTCGTACGCCACCACTTATAGCTTTTCCATTTCACAAACAGAACCTTACATGCTGACACACATAATTATCATAACCACACACAATTTATTGTGCTTGTTTTGAAATGAGAGGAAAATGAAAGCTTTGTGGTAAGAAGGAAAAACAGATAATTGGTCTCAGAGGATGTGATACATAATCTGAACTTTGTTCTGAGTATCATTATGCTGTTTCAACATGTACACTGCCAGTAGCACAGTTGGCACTTTTCCCAGATTTTTTTAATACTTTAATAGCACTTCAGCGAACAAATGTAAACTTAAAACTACCCACATCTAACAATGTGCACCAAAGTACATCAATGTACAAAGTACATCATAAAAATATTAATATATAAAAGTTTTCTTTAATATAGATGCAAGTTTTGTTATGTATGCACACAAGTGTACTTCCATTATTACATTACTAGCTTAAACAAACTAAGGTAGTTTAAAATACCTTTTCATTACTGAGACATATTTGAACTCAGTGAGGGTAGGTATACACAGGTATATAGAATTATTTAACTAAAGTCGTTACTTTAATACCACTAGAAAGAAAACATGTATGGCAAAATATTAAGTACAAACATATAAAGTACTGTGTTTTACTCACTGCATTTTTGCCTTACATTAACCTGTGTTAATGTAACAGCCACAAGACAGTGTACTCCTAGCACTAGTCTTAAGTCCAGGGTTTCGCCAGGAAGGACATTCTTCAAAAGGTCTGTGCCAAATCGGATATGAGGATCATCAAGAATGAGATTTCCATATGTGTCACGACTGGGGCAGCAGTCGTGTGGAGGTAGAAGAAGGATCCAAATGCAGATGGAGGTTGGATGCAAGAGTGCGATTTATTTACAGTGTACCGAATAAACAGAGGCAGGAGCGAAACATAAACCTAAACTGGGGAAACTAAGGGAGTGGACCAATACGATACAGATGGCACAAAGAACAGAGAGACGCAACATAACCTTAGGTGAACTAAACAGACAATCCCACAATGAGCACACACTGACACCCACTATAAATACACACAAAAGGTAATCAGGTAATGACACACAGAAGGGGAGCACAGCTGAAACTAATTCACACATGACGAAGCAATACACAAGTTAACACAGGGACAACTGACACAGACTTTCAAAGTAAAACAGGAAATACAAACACAAAAACACGAAGAGGGCACAGAGGGAAGGGCACTAAACACTAAACATAAGAACAACCCTTAGAATGAATACAAAATAAAAATAAACACAAGAAGGTGGAAAATAAGACACAAAACGCTGGGTCAACGACCCAGGATCATGACAATATGAGTTCAGTGGAGCTCCTAGGTTAACAATGACTAGGTCAGTGCTGTTAACCAGCAGGGTGCTGGTGGAAACTATGCTCATGTTGGGTAGAGACAACTGAGTTAAAATTCTTGTATGTAGTGAAGGACGACATGCAGAGGGCTTAAAGTGTGTGTCAAAAGAGGATAGGATCTGTGTGAGATGGAGGCAGATGACTCATTGTAGCGACCCCTCAAAGAAATGGTCAAACAAAAGAACAAAGACAAGACCTGCATTAATAACCATGCGTTTTTAAAAATGTGTACTTGTATAGATAGACTATATTGATATATTTTGTGAGACTGCTACTGAGGACAGAAAATAATTGATTATAAGATTTGGACATGATTCACATTCTGGTTTAAACCTCTTCTATTTACTCTTCTCTTGCTTCCTGTGAACCTTGACAGACACTTGACAGGAAAAAAAAATCCTATACTGCAAGCATGCTGATTGGCTGTAGCTCTAAACCCTGGGGCAATATTGCACCAATCACCAAAGACAGTTTGTCTTCACCTTTGCATGAATGTCAGAAGCTTCAGGGCAAGATTACTGGAGGGGCTTTGCAGGAATTCAGTTAGTCAATTTGATTTCCATAAAACATAAGAAGCAACATATCTCTGCAGTCTGACTTGAGTAGATTTTTTTCCCCAGTCACATCCTGGTGTGAGAAGCATTACTCTGTTGAGAGAATGTGGTTTTTCTCTCACAGTGGACTTGATATACTGCGCACTTTGAATGTTCTGAATGCAGACTTTTAGGGTAAATATCACATGAAAATTAAGCTATATTTGTCTCATTTTAGATGCGATCTTACAGTGATACAAACTAAGAGATTATATATAATTTCAGCATGTTTGTGGCTGAATTGCGTATCAATCTTTACAAATTCATTATTTATTTTTTATAGCATATCTGCATCAAAATGATAAGGTGCTTTGACCTGTAAGATAATTTGCAGGGTTAATGAAAAATATACTTAGCTGTTTTTCATGACTAGTATTCAAATAATTTCTCCAAAAATCACAATAATAATATATTAAAAATAATATAATATGATATAATATCAACATGTAAATTACAGTTTAATCTGACAAATGTGTCTATAAAATTGACAAATACATTTAAGCTGTACTAAATGTGTCAAAATCAGGGTTTGGTTCATGTAATCCAGCGGTACCAGGGCCATTACTTTGTTATAGAAAAATTATATAGGCGAGCAGTGGTTTACATACTGATAAATATTAAATATGATATCCAGCATGTACTTGATTATCCTCGTTGCATTTCTTTCTTTCTTTTCTATTACACCGACATCCATTAAATGTAAAGCCTCCTTCCAGAAGCAGTTTATGGCTAAAACTGCAATATATTAGCATATATACTCTATAATGATGTACTGCTTCACCCAGCACTCAAATATAGTTGAAAAGCAACGAAGAGAAAGACCTTGAAATCAGCTATATCACTGTGCCCTTGTGTGTCAAGAATCTCTAAGTATCAACAGTAGAAATTGTTGCTTGAGAGCACGGTGCAATCCCAGTCTCCACCCTAAGGTCTAATCACTGAACCCTCACAGACTTAATGGAAGTCACAGCTGTGTGTGACTTCACAAAGGCTCAAAACTGTATAACAAAGGGAGGAATAGGACACAATATTGTCATATTGCAATACACATTATTTCAAAACGGTGCATTGCTGTTAGAAAAAAAAGAAAGGAAAGAAAAGAAAAGAAATAGAAATAGAGCCACGACACCAGAATGTTTTAGAGTCACTGCCAAAACTCTCATGTCAGGACAGAAATAAACATATGCAAGAGTGATAATTTTTAAACTAGTCATAAATAAATATAGCATATTATAAATAACCACATAAGCAAATATCCAGATACTATCATGTACAGATACATTTCTGAACAGTTGTATTCCCTCATTTATCCTTGCACACACATTATTTGTGGGGCCAGTATAGAAGGCTAGTAATTTTATTATGAACTAGACCCTAAGGATAACAATACCTGCAGATATGTAGACCTAGAAATTGAGTGAAAAAAAGTTTGGAAAGACAAAATCAAAGCCCTGATGCCCTTTTGTGACCTTGTGCCCTCAGCCCGGATATATGTAGCTGGAACACGCCCCTCAAAGTCCACGAGTCTGTAAGTGTGGAGAAATGGGATTTAGCCCATGTCTTGGGAGCCTGAAACTTTTTGTATAGTTGTGCAATTTCTGGGCACAAACACTGCATTTAGACAATTTCTAGAAAATTGTTGTTTGTTTTTCTAGTGATATCTTTCCTGGCACTTACAGTTGAGTAAGTTCTACAAGTATTTAAACAATGACATCATTGTGTAATTTTGAACTTGTACATCACAACAGTGTATCCTAAATTAAGTATTCGAGAAGTCACTGGAGAGAAGCTTCTCAAATTTCAAGATTTAACAAAAGGAGTACATTAATTGTTTTGGTATTATGGCTATTTTTTATACATAGTCCCCATTTTCAATTGAGTGAAAATCAGTGTTATGGTTGAGTGAGACCTGTTTCTTCATTATTCTGTGAAAAATTAAGCAGATAAAAGATCTGGAATTGATTCCAAGTAGTGAATTTGCATTTGGCAGCTTTTCGCTGGAATATCTTAAAAAAGAAGGTTAAATAGATGTTAATGTAACTAAAGGAGGTCACCAAAGACTGAAACAGTGAAATAAATTATTACTTTAGATGATTCTTGAAAAGATTAAATGCAATGCCCAAATCAACAACAATAGTAAGACCAGAGAGCCGTGGAAGACAAGTGAAGTACATAATTGCTCTTAGAGACGTGGGCATGTCATTGTTAAAATCTAAAAAAACCCAAAAACGATGCCTTTGTGTTTACAACAAGAAGCAAATCTGTGTTTAAACTAAAAAACAGGACAACTAGGATAACATTTTCCAAAACTTATCTACAAAACTCTGGACCATTTTGGAACTAGTACCATGAAAGGTCAACTTGTACCAGAACTAAGAAACGACAGCTCATAGTTTCAACCATGACACATCATCTGTCAGGTATAGTGGAGGTAATGTTATGGCATAGGCATGTCTGTTGCAGTAAGTATGCAGGTCTAAACTCTCTGCTCAGATTTAGCCAAATGCTGCTTTACTGTTTCACTGTGCAAATGGATAGTCACTAAAAGCAAACTGGAAAAGCAACTCAGTAGCTTCTCAAGGCAAAGAAAGGGGAAATTCTCCAGTCTTTAAGTCAGTCACCTGATCTCAACCCAACAGAGCATGGTTTCCATTTACTGAAGACAAAACCAGCAGAGAGACCCAGAACCACTGAAGGAGATGCACTAAAGGCCTATCAGACCATCTCAAGGGAGGAAACATAGCACTTGGTGATGTTCTAGACTTCAGGCAGCCATTGGCTGCAAAGGATTTTCATCCAGTTATTAAGCATGTACAAAAAAAGCTGGAATTTCCTGCAATACGTTTGTTAACCCCATTATGTCATCATCCAAAAAACTTAGGTGCCATACTCAGGATTTCATACAGTTGCATGTTGCATTTGATGACACACTGAATTCACAGAAACGAAACTACTGGCAATAAAAATCCAATTTTTATTCAGATTCTCACATATACCAATTAATTAATTCGGCCCTATCCTGAACCTAAGATCCAGCCAAAGGCGGATGATTAGCAGAGGGAGGAAGAGACCTTCACACTTATCCCTCTTTGTCCTTTTGCACAGAGAATCAAGTATCAACAACAAAAAATTGTTGCCTGAGAGCTTGTCCCAGGGGTCTGATTAGCTCCATGGACTCCTGGTACTGCTACTGGAATGGCTCTCTAAAGTTTGAGCCCCAAGCTTGAGGGCAGTGACTCTTTGTTGTCTCTGATGTGTCCTGCTTCCTTTACCACACACAGCCACAAACACCAACACTCGTGCACACATAAGACACGAGTCTGCTCCTTGTGCTCATGAATCCTGCCTTTTAGAAAGTGGCATGTACCTACTTGTTTATGCTTAAAAAGAGAACAAAGGTGTGTATCTCTAAACTCGCTGGAAGAACACAATCTTTATTTTCATTTAACTAATTTTCTAAACAATAAATGAATAATAATGAAATAAAACTTGTCATAAACTGATAAGCCAAATGGGAATTTTTTTCCTTCTGATTACTGCACGTCCTCTTGATCCTCTTGATGTTAAATGTATTCATGTGAATGTTTTTGTCTTGCCACAAAAAAGGCAGATTACCAGCTCCACTGTGGAGAGTTTAATTTACATAAAAATATTTCCACATTTGTATATATTATTGTGTATAAAAAGGAAGAGCTACACAGAGATGAGGAATACTGTGCAGATATCCATCTTCAGGAAGCTGATTAAGCACTTGTCAAAGCGTGCTGTTTGCTGTTAAGGAAGAAAGATCCTTGACATCTTAATGACCTTTGTGATGTTACACTACGTTCAATTAAGGATGACACATGTATACTCTATGAAATCCCATTACATCTAAACAGACCAACAGAAGTCTTTAAATTAGAGTTTCAAAGAAATGTGTGCTACTGTAACTGCAGCCATTGTTACTTCCTCGATTACCATGGTGACCTTTGCTCTAT
>VUQR01012417.1:53118-64148 GCA_015108515.1 Hemichromis elongatus | reverse complement strand
TGTGGCAAAAACAATAAAAATTAAAGCATTGGGATGTGGAAGTCGTAGACTTCAAAGCGATCGGCTTGTTTGTTGTTTCGAGACACCTTGTATAGTCCTTTTTTGTTTAAAAAAAAAAAAAAATGCCTCAAAGTTTCTCTTTTACTAAAAGTATGATCCACAACTTGTAAAAAAAGATATGAGCGAGGTACCCTTCTTTTTTTTTTTTTTTTTTAAAAGATTGAGTTCAGATCGGGGTCCTTATTTAGACGATCTGACCTCTTTGACGCTCAAAGTTGTCAAAACAAGCGAAGGCCAGTTACTCGCATATCAGTCCAGGCTATGCAGTCACACTTTCCTGTTGGCAAGCACAAGGTGAGCCTTGTTTGCGGGCCATCCAACAGAAATCAATGTCTTCATTTCAAGACAAAAATCGTCTGTCCAATAAATGAAATGGCTCTCCAGTCACAACCAGCAAAGCTGCTCTCTTTCTTCATAAGGTGCCTCTTTATTGTGTTGTTCCTTGTCCCCACGTTGGCAGCGTCTTAACGATCCCACTCACCTCCGCACTGAGTTTTAGCAACTGTAGCTGCAGTAGATCATAAAGTATGTACAAGTTTAACTGTTTCACTTCCTGGTGCCTGCCTCTGGCCACTATGTATAAATGTAAAGTTGTCTATCTCTTGTATACTGCTGTCATTATTTTATTATTGTTTTATTAATATTAATTTCAGTTGTATTCGGTTATTCTTTTCGCTGTTATGTGTATTTTTCTGTCATTCACTTGTGTCATTTTTGCTCTAAACTCTTTCTGGTTGTGCTGCGTATTTATTCATGCTACCCTTTGCCCCAGTTACCGTTTGTACTCTGTGTTATTGTATAACCTTTGCTGAAAAGCTTTTTCAGACGAGAAAAAAAATTGAATAAAGCTCGATCAGAAGTGATTATGTAATGCTATACTTCGTGGATATGCAAATGGTTACAAAAAAACCCCCTCATTTTCGATTGTGAAAGATTCAAAATGGGGGAAAAAAAATAAAATGTTGTTGAATTTATACACGTCTCTTTTGGATTTTTGTGAGTTATTATAAAATTTGACAGGAAAGCTACACAAAATGATCCAGACAAGCAGAAAACCCAACTAGCTGATTCACAGCACTCAGATGGTCACGTCCCAGTCTGCCAGCGTGAGTCGACAAAGCCAAAAAACAAAACAAAAACGGAACTGCTTTAACATGTCATCACTTCATACTGTCGACTGGCAAACATTTACTGACTGTGGCACATCAGTACAACAGGGCATCTGTTGGCTAACCCAGATCTCTGTCTGAATATTCATGTGATGTATTTATACTGACAGGTACAAACTAAACATGACTGCGATGCAATCCAAAAATATCACCGTTCTAAATCACGCCTGCTCCCAGAGAGTATTTTATTCAGAACATCAAATATAGCATTACAAAATTTGACCTATTGCTTTAATTAGATCTCCAGGGAAATAAAACTGACAAGGAATACAGTGTCAGTGCAACTAAAGTTTGTATGCAACAACTAATAGAAGGTAGCATTTAACCAAAATTAGGCAACAGTCTTAAAGAGATAATTGAAGTCTATAAATATTTTATATTCTCAGTTCATTTTAAATTCAGTGGTTTTGGTTTTAGGGACCAAAGTTTTTAGGTTTTTGCCCATTTATTTATACGATTTACATAGAAGTTGCTGTTTTTACACCATGTGTGCAACAGGAAAGCACAGACAAAACTTGCAAGCAGATTTTGAGCACTATGGTGCATTTAGCAAATTTACCACAAAAAAACAACCCTAAAAAGAGAAAATTGCAGGCAATATTGCAACGAACACAAATCAAAATTAATGATGCACCTATTGTATATGTAAATATGAACTGGTTAGCAACTTTTTAACAATGTTATATGTTGGTGTCACCAGCACCGCCTCGCTTCACTGGGTGCATTTAACCAAAAGTCAGGTTAACACTTTTTACAGATACTCAGCTGAAATTAATTTTCATACTGCACACTAAGCTGCGTTTCATCCGAAAATCACAGTCGAGGTTGCGATAAATTCTGTTTTTGGTGTTTTCCAGAATTGCTCAATGCGATGAATCAATTCTTGTTTTAGTTGCAGAAATAAAGGGAGAAAAAAGTGTATTAAAGTGCAACAAGAGTTAAGCCAAAAAGAGTTACACAAGTTTCCTGGGAAAAAAACTGCATCAGACTAAATGCTGTCATCTTCAAGCAATCCTGCCATTAATGAAACACAAGCTAATGGGAACAGCAGGCTGGCATGCTGAGTGCATGCCACTGACATGGGTTACATAAGAGCCATAACAAGAAGGAGAAGCTTTCAGATAGAGAGGTGTTGCGATGTGAAGGGAACACCCAAGTTGCTTGAGAATCTCAAGAGAGAGCAACTCTGGTCTGAAAGTGCCAACAAAGATGGGAGGGAGTCCAACAAATATCTCATGAATATGTTTTCAGCCTCTAAGCGGTTCACATTGTGCAATTTTATGACGCAGATTCGCTGCATCCACAGCACATAATGCTTGCTTGTGAGTTTCACAAAAATGGAAGAATGTAGATGTGTGCAAGCAGCTGACCACAGAGGGACCTGCTGTTTTCAGAAATTTGACACTCTGATGCCTTTTTATTTCTGCTGTCCAAACCAACCACCAACCGACTCTAACAAGGTGACATTCCCAAGAAAACCGCAGTGCCTTGTAGTTCGTGCTCCTTCCACCCTCAATTTCCTTCCTCTCCTCCCTCATCCCTGTCGTCAATATCACTTGCTCCCCCTCCTTTTTCCCCCAGCACATCTTTGAGCTGTTAAAGCTGCTTTGTATTGTGCAGAGGCTTGTGAAAACAAGCCGGGAGAGTAAAAGTAGGTCAGCGAGGAGGGATAGAAGAGGATGAAGAGAAGAGGGTGAAGAGTGAGAGAGAGAGAGAGAGAGAGAGAAAGAGTGGGGTTATTCAGAGTGAAGGGAGACAAAGAGAAAGGGGGAAGGAACAGAATAGAGTTACATCACATTCCTCTACAGCATAAACTCGAGCAAACTACTCAGAAAAAGCACTCTTTCTGCTGCCTGAGGGAGCAGGTCAGTAGCACACATGTACACAAATGCATAAATGCACACTTACACACTAGAGTCAAGTTTGCATTTGCATCCAGCTGACATTTATAGATATACATGTATAAAATGCACACACACTGAAAAGATTTATTGATTTATTTTATTACAGTTGATTCTGTTCTTTGAAGTAAGTAATGCATATATATATTTGACTTTATTACATAACTATAGTTTGAGCAGGTGGATATTTTTGTCTGCGAGATTTAATCCCCTGCAGGAATTTGTAAATATCCACCTTGATAAATGTCACTGCAATATTCCCACCGAGTCAGAACACCTGATAGTGACTCATGAGCTAGATACTCAGCTCTGATTTGAGTTGACCTCATTTCAAATTCTAGTTTATTATTACCTGACACAAACTCCATAGACTCACCTACCAGTCCCCCAAGTGTGCACGGCAGCAGTGGCTACATGACAACAACTTTGCTAAAATAAAATACGAAGAAGTTAAAAGTTTTAGTGAGAGGTATATGTGCGTGTTTATGAAAGAGAGTGAGCAAGGGGGTGTTGGCCCTGCTCTGCCTGCAGTGATCAACAGCCCCGGCTGGTTATGTAACTCAGATGCTGCAGTATGTAGGTCAGCAGCACAGGGAGAGGCAGCGATCGGGTAAGGAAGATGAAGCCGAAGAGTGTGTATTTCAGCTTCTGTGGTAGTATGTGTGGATTTGAATCATTTCTTTACACTCTTTTCCACATAAAGTGGATGTGCAGTTTTTTAAATGATGCGAAGCTGATATCCAATTCAATCAGATTTAGAAAAATCTTCTTAATGAGCTGAAATTCACAAGCCAGGAGGAAAGAAGCTGGCTGCTGCGTTGCAGTGAAGACAAATGTACCTACCTTCAAGTCCTCATAAACTTTGAATAGCAAAAGTTTGAATGTTCTAATGCCTATTAAAAATTTTTTTGAGCATGTCATATTTAAAAATAAAAATAAAGCACCATTATGAACAAAAAGCCCCCCAAAAAGTCTGGATTTGATTACAATCTGTTAGGATTTTTTTCCCCTATGAAAACAATAGATGTTAGCTCAGTACACAGAAGAGAGATTGTTGAAGAAACGCTGAAATTCAGCTAATCAATTATTAAACTCTTTGAAGCATGACTAGACATGGTGGCTAGGAGAGTCTCAAGTTCCCTCTCTGAGCATTGTTAGAGCTAATAACATCCTGTGCCTTTTCCTGTTATGATTATTCTAATGATCTGAATTCAGATTTGAGGTCATGATTAGCTGCAGAGAAGCTGTCTGCGAATGAATTTGCAACTTTGTTATACTTATACCTTCAAAGTCTTAAATCAATTTAAAAGTGTGATATCAACAAAAAACGACCATATTTCATTTGCAAAACAAAACAAAAAATAGATTTGGTACATGCCTGCAGGAAGCTGGAGAGAGAAAAGGCAGAGAGAGGGGGAGAGAAAAAGGACTCCTCTGTTGAACATGCTTGGTTGGCTGCCGTTCAGGACAGAGTTATGTTGCTTGCCATGACCCATTCAGTCTCTGCTGCCTCTGTCCGCCAGAGCACTGGAAAATAGGTCACTCAGTGTATGTGTGTCTAATTCTACAGATGTGTGTAGAACAATGATTTGAGCACTGCCAACTTCAGTGACACACTTCAGCACACACATAGACACACACATATATATATGTACAAAGCATTTACATCATAGCCTTAAAATAGGACACAAGAAAGTTGTACACTTCTGAAATGAAAGTAGGCCACAAGGAAGAACTGTGTGCGTGTTGGTATGCGCATGTGTGAGAGATGAATCAGCTCCATGTTATGCAATGCTAAACCACCTATTACCATATCTTGTGCCCTTGTGCTACAGGAAGAAGGCTGTAGGCGTGTTTGTCCAAACGGAGGGTACAAAGAGTCGTACCCTTTCCCTCGGACTTCAGCGATGCGTCATCTGTCTGTTGAATTTAATGGGTCGTAATTTGTTTTCCAAAAGCTTAATTCAGTTTTGCTCTTCGATGTTGAATCATGGTCATGATCAGTGGTGGAACCAAGGTGTAGCCAGGGGTGGCCATGGCTACCACTGACTAACAGCCACGCCACACAGTCAACAGTGAAACCCATTACGCTGCCAGCACACTGAGTTTTCAGGAGCACGGTGTTGTCTTTAAAAAGAAACTTGGCGAGAACATTAAATTTCAAGTATGCGGAGCAGAGGTTCACGTCTTTTTTTCGTATTAGTTTCCGTGCTAATGTCACAAGATCTGAAAGATACAACTAACACCACAACTCAGCTAGTTACCTCCATCTTTTTTATTTGTCTCTCCTTATCCGTGAGTGCCAGGCATTATTATTTAATGCTACAATCATAAATTGTGTAACACTGAGAGTTGTCCCCAGCCTACAGCCAGCTTTAAACTTCTCTCACTGTAGTACTCACGATGTACGGTAGTTTCATTTCTTTCCCTACCTACACAGATATTCATTTTTTAAAACTGTTTATGCATTTCAGTCGAGGCTGCAGGTTATCCAGCTTTCACACAGTAAAAGACAAGGTTACATCCTGGACAGCCCAGCAGTCTGTTGTAGAGTTAACCGTGAGACAGACAAACATGGCAGATTTCAAATCGCCAAACATTCAACAATTACACATTTTGTTAATCAGTTCAGCTATTTGTGGTAATGTTTTACTCCAACAGGGCAGTCTTGCCCAATAACAGGACGTGACCAGAAAAGCACGACAAATCATTTGGCCACCAATGATTTGTCATGCAGAAAAACTTCAATGAATCATCAGTTTATGTTTAACCTCAGCGTAAGTAACGATCTTCTCCTGGCCACCCCTATAAAACTGGCCTGGTCCTGCCACTTGTCAAAATCCAATTGCGGAGAGGTTTTCCAGAGTAATGAGCATGGGATCTGGAGAGAGACAGAAAATAACCCCAGCACTGTTTCTAAGCTCTTAGCTTTTATTTGATCAAAATCTCAGAAACATACTCTACACGCTCTTTAACCTTTCGTTATTCAGCAGATCTGCACAGTAAAAGATTCACATTACCTAAAAGAAAAACAGCTCCTGATTCAGTCCAGACATGTTGGCTTCCCACGTAGCTGCTGGAGAGCTCTGACTCAGCCATCATGAATGTCTCTTCCCTGTTTCCACATTAAAACAAAGATTCATATTTGTAAGATATGTGTAGACAATTCAAATATTTTACTGACACCATTAGACATCAAAGGTTCCTTTGATGTCTAATGGTCCTCAAACACGTTGGTTCAAGTCCATAGCTTTAAATCAGAGCTGTTACAGTGCTCCATAAATATTTTAACTGGAACATCGCTGATCAATAAAGTTAATTAAACACAGAAGAGGTGGCTACCTGCATTTTTAAAGTTTTCTAGTAACAATGTGCAGGATGGCAATAAGGGCTTATATATCGATTGTAATTAAAACGTTCAATACTGATGAGACGTTTAACAGTTTAATATCCTCCAGTGCACCAAGGTGTGTAATGATGACCAGTGAAAAACCAACTTTTTCCACTCTGTGTGATTTTCCTACTTAAACCTTAAACTTTCACTTTGAAACAAGCCCACGCGTTTCCTGCTGGTCAGATAGCTGGCATGTAGATGCATCCAGCTACATGTTAGCCAGCTTTGCACACCATGATTAAGTCACTCGGGAATGTGATGTTCATCTCTAATGTCCTGGTTTACTGATGCTTGTGTAACCTTTACTAAAGCAAATCACAAAATAAATAGTTTAGCCATGAGTGTGAGCAAACAATGTAGATAGGGGAAGTAAAACTCACAGTTCCATGTAAAGTGACAAATGGTTTTTGGTACACATGCCTTCTAAATCAATATAAATAGGATCTAAGGAGGACAAAGGTACAGTTTACATTCAAGTCATACTCATGAGAACAGGCTTACTTAGTAAAGGGAGTATTTTCCACTGATCTGCATCGCAAAGAAGCTATATAGTGAAACAGAAGTAGTGACTTTTTTCAGATTATTTGAAAGATATCCGGTTGATTTGCTTCAAAGTGCTAATTTTCAGATTTATTTAAGAGCACTTTTCCAATTAAAATGACATGACTAGATCGTATCTCCCGTTGCTTTAGAGATTTAATCAAGGTTAGGACAGAGGGGAAAAATAATAACAGACATTTATAGAGGTATGAAAGTATTCAAAATCATGCAGCTGCAAGACTGAAAGAGATTCCAAGCCCTCTGGCAAAGCATTTTATATTTCTGCATAAATTCATATCAAATTTTAAAGCTGATAAATGGAGTAGAAATGAACTGAAAACTCTATTATTTGGCATTTCTGTATTGAGGAAATGTTGAAAAGCATGCAGACCTCTACGATTAGAAGTTAATTTGATGATGAAATTGGAGTCAGAGGGTTTCCCGTTATTAAATCACTCAGGTTTAAGTCTTTTCATTTAAGAAATGGGGAACTATCAAAGCATGAGCTTCACAAAGCAAATAAAAGGACTCACTTGAAATTTTAAAAAGAGACTGTGTGCTAATGGATGATGCCACTGTGGGCGAGCGTTTTCCTTATCGCCATCTCAGCTTTTTGAAACCAGATGTCAAAAGTCTGTGATGGATCTGACTGTGAAGCCGAGGAAGACTACAGGCTAACAACAGTAGCGGGTTGTCAGTCACAAAGCAGGCTTTCTGGACACTAATAAACTGCAAAATGTTAATCTTCAGGAAGGTGTTTAGTGAGAGCATGGGTGAAAGGAGCCAAGGGCTGTCGCACAACTGGGCTTGCTTTTGCATCCCAGGGAATCACCTTTTTCAGGACATTAGAAATAATTAAATCAATAATTCAATTCTTAATCTGACAAAGTGTCTATAAAATAAAAGAGGTTATAGAGTGTTGTTATCCTCACACAAACACAAGGTGTGCAACAGTTTCAGAGGTCATGAAGGAGCCCAGGTCAACTTTGAAGAATCTAAGGGCCTCTTTTAGACAGGCTATTATCAATAATCAGTTTACCTTTAGAATGATACTAAATAATAGTGTAACTACAGCCTGTACACTTTACTGAATATTGTGTGTTTTTTAAATGTATTATTATTTAAACAAATGAGAAAAAATGGCTTTTTGGTTTAAATATAAGTTGTTATCTTTGGGAGGAAAGAGAAGCTTGCAGTCAAACATTATAACATAATCCACTGTAATAGATGGTGCTGTTGTGATATTATGGACACATTTTGAGTTTAGAAAGCTTGTCAACATTTATGGAACAATGAACTCTGAATAATACAAACAATTACTAAAAGAAAATGCACATCGTCCCGGGTCGTGCTCCAAGACAGCAACACTTAGTGCACGCACACACACACACACGCACTCACACACAAGAATACACTGAAGTTTTTGAAACTGTCAAGTAGAAGTCTTGATTTTACTCCAGTAAATGTAATTGAAGAACTTGAGGCAAACAGTTCAATGCAGTAAACCTTCGAAGATCCAAGATTTGAAACTGTTAGTCAGGTTAACTCTCTCCAAGGGAAGAAGACGGCGGCAACAAAGCAACCAGAGATTCAAAATTGAGTTATTACCAAAAATTAAAAAATCTATTGTTTCTGTGTAAAAACAAAGGGAGACTTAGACAATCAAAAAAAAAAATCAATAAAAGAAAAAGCTGAACTCAGGAAACTCAAATACAATCATGACAGAAACATTGGTGCACAGGGGCTCATGTCACACACCAAAAGAAAAGATTCACATATTTGGCCCTTATGTATATGCAATATTGCATTTTTCTTCTATAAAAGAATCACTGAAATTATTATTTGTGTTTCATTTGTTCAAACGGGTTCTCTTAATGTACTTTTTGCACTTCTGTTTTTTTTTTTAGGTCATGTCCATACAATTGTTTTGTTTTCTTTTGTTTTTTGTGAGCTCTTCTAAATTTCTGCAGGGTTTGCAAAAAAAAAAACAACCTCACAATACAGTGCACAAAACTGGCAATGTGATATTTAACCACACGAACGTCCTGTCAGCATTTTCCCCTCACACTCAAACTTTAATGGCGCTTCAGCAACCCGACAGACTACAAACAACATGTTGGAGCTGGAATCAGTGAGGTAACCTGCAGTCATTTGTAGTTGGTTATTAAGTGGATTAACCCCTTTAGATTAGTCTCATCTATTTTTCCCCCCCATCTGTCCACCATTACAGCACAGAGCTGCTGATGCACGAGCGCTGCAGGATGCACGCATAGACACTAGCAAAGCACACACAGAAGAACACAACAAAAGGCGTATTAGAAATATGTCTACATGAGCATGTGAGCAAATCTTTTCCAACTGACCTACTGTACCGTAAATCTACAATATGTGTGATCATACATGCACACACACTAAACACATTTGCTCACATCACATGCATGCATTCTGCAGACACGCTTATGAAAAATACATGAACACACTAATCTGTGATTAGTTCTTGGTTGTTATTCTCAGCTGACTGAGCAGGAGACATGCAACTCATGTAGACGAGAAGGTGGAATCAGTGACGGGTGTCTTTGAACACAGCTGCCTCTGTTTAGATTAAATGCATATGTATGTTACTGTGAGAAACTGAGCATTACTTTTCTTCTTAATGAGATTGTTACTTAATTTAATTTATGTTATTTAGCTGATGAAAATCTAAAAGATGAATATAAAGACCTGGGATTTACTACAGAAAACATGTAGATATTTTCTGTAGCTTGAAAAAATGATTTAAGAAAACACTTTATGTTATAGTGGATTTAATGAATAATAGCTCTTCAATTATGTTAGACGCCAACCTGAAAAAAATCCTCTTACATTCTACAGGTTTCCATCACACTTTATGTACTTACTAAATTACCCACTTCATTAACTTAAACCGAAGGCTCATTAACCCAGATTAGTTTTGGTAGAGTCAGCATCTTGTATGGACATTCAAATAACTTTAACATATAATGCACAAATAATGGTTTGTTCCATTTTAATAAAATATTAATTCATATTTTCATAACTTTTTAAAATACGTAACCACCAATATATCTTTAAAAACCAACAAACAAAGCTGCTAATTAATCACCTTTTTTTTTTTTTTTGTAGATGACGAATGGTAACATGAATCCTGCTTGCTATATACCAAAAAACTTTTAAACCAACATATCCAGATAAAATATTTTGTTATTAAAACAGCAAATTTATAGCATTTTGAGTTCTTGCCTGAATGCGTTTCATTCAAGCAGCCATATTTGTCCTGTATTGTGACCCAGCAGGACTAATTTGAACTGATATGAAATAATGTCCTCTCACATGAAGCCACTTTACTATTAGTCAGTCTGTCAGCTGATTCCACAATATCTGCAGAGTAAGTTCAGATGAGGAAAATGGCCTGAAGTGACCTGTAGAAAGTGGACGTCATAAACAATCAATCAGTCTGAGGCATCAGGGGAAGTGGAGGACAACAAGAAACCAAAAACCACAAATAAGAAGAAAACAGCTCTGCCCTCAGGGGCCATGTCACTGATTATTTCAGTTCATCTTATTATTCTGCTGCTGCATATATAAAAGAAAAGTCAGTCTTTAAACATGTTGATAGAACTTAGTGTTTTTTGATAGATCAAACAAATGGAGTAAGGGAGGAAAAAATAAATCCAAAGTATTGATAAGCTTGATAAGCAGAGGAGGGATATATACTTCATTTGCAAACACATCAATAGCCCTGCGCTTGATGCTTCTGACAGTTTAAAATATGGAAATCAGAGCTGTGGCCACAGGCAGCAGAACTGGCCAGACAGGTCACAACCTCCCACACATCTGTCAGTGTGAACTCTGACCTCCCACAGTGCCTAATCAGAGAAAAGGGTGCAGAAGCAAAAGCGTGACCTGCTTGACTAGACACTGCTGCTCTTTAGTTGTGGCATGTGGACT
>VUQR01012417.1:39449-53098 GCA_015108515.1 Hemichromis elongatus | reverse complement strand
GGCATGTGCCCCCCCCCCCCCCCCAATTCTCATTTTAACTTAGTTTCCCAGAACGCAGTTTAAACGGAACTCTTTTTATAATGCATCAAATGTAGGTCATGGCCAAGAAGTGTTTAACTAAAGGATAAACCAGTTGTTTGCTTTTCAAAGGCGCCAATCAACGCCTCTAAAGCAGTCTTTGTGACTATCGCCACCCAGTGGCCGCCTACAACACTGCATTTATCCAGATGGGTTCGGCTGTAACAAAAAGCCCGTCTCCTAGAGCGTTTTTCCCAGTTTACACAGATTCGAAGGTTGTTTGTTAAAAACGTAACAATCTGGACAAAGAAAAAGGGGCAACATGCATTTAAAGGGCCACTCTAATGTTTTCCTTGTCCTCTAGGATTTATACACTTCACAGCCACTTTATTAGGTATACTTGTTAACGCAAATATCTAATCAACCAATCACTTGGCAAATGCGTTTAGGCATGTAGACAAGGTCAAGATGACATGCGGAAGTTCAAACTGAGCATCAGAATGGAAGGGTGATTTAAGTAACTATGAATGTGGCATGGTTGTTGGTGCCAAATGTGCTGTACTGTGTATTTCAGAAACTGTCAGTCTAGTGGGATTTTACCACACATCCACAGAGAACGGTCAAAAGAGGAGGAAGAAGAAGATAATGCCTTGTTGATTCCAGAGATCAGAAATGTATGGCCAATCTGTTTTGGGCTTACAGGGAGGCAACTGTAACTCAACTAATATGTCTTTACAACCAGTGTATGCAGAAAATCCTCACTGAATGAACACAGTGTGGAAGTTTGAAGCAGATGGGTTATGGCAGCAGAAGACCACATACCACAGGTAAGAACTGAGGCTACAGTACACATGGACACACCAAAACTGGACAATAGTAAATTGGAAAAATGTTGTCTGACAGGTCAGAATTTGCTGTGTACATACAGGGGTGTCAAACTCCAGTCCCTGAGGGCCAGCATCCTGCTTGTTTTTGAGATATCTCTGCCCTACCTGCTACTGATGATCTGGATCAGGTGTGCTTGGCCAATAAGAAGCTAGAAGGGCGGGTTAGCTGGAAAACAAGCAGGGCAGCAGCCCTCGAGGCCTGGAGTTCGACACCTCTAGTACAACATGAACACATGGATCTGTCCTACCTTTTACTATTGGTTTAGGCCAGGGGTTGGCAACTCCAGGCCTCAAGAGCCAGTGGCCTGCAGGTTTTAGATGTGTCCTTGATCCAACACTGCTGATTTAAATGGCTAAATTACCTCTTCAAAATGTCTTCAAGTTCTCCAGAGGCCTGGTAATGAACTAATCATCTGATTCAGGTGTGTTGACCCAGGGTGAGATCTAAAACCTGCAGGACACCGGCCCTCGAGGCCTGGGGTTCCCTACCCCTGGCTTAGGCCAATGGTGGTGGCTTAATGGTGTGGAGCAGGGGTGCCCAATTCCAGTCCTTGAGAGCTACTATCCTGCAGCTTTTTGGTGGATCCCTGCTCCAATACAGCTGAATCAAATGGTTTGATTACCTCTTCAGCGTGCCATCAAGTTTGGCAAAGGCCCGATAACAAGCCATTCATTTAATTCAGGTGTGTCGGAACAAGGATGCATCAAAAAGCTGCAGGACGGTAGCTCTCCAGGACTGGGATTGGGCACCCCTGTTGTGGAGAATATTTTCTTGGCACACTTCTCGCCCCTTTGTTCAGCTGCACATTGTTTAAATGTCACAGCCTAGCTGAGTGTTACTGCTGACAATATCTATCTCCTTTTGATCACAGTGTGCCCATCCACTCGTAGCTCCTGTGAGCAAGACAATGTGCTATATCATGAAGCTCTGAGCATCTCAAACTGATTTCTTGAAGATGACAATTAGTTCATGGCCTCCACAGTCACCAGATCTCAATTCAATATAACACGAAGCGGTGAAACAGCAAATCTACAGTAACTATGTGATGTCGTCATTTCAATACCAAATTCTCTCTGCCGTGAATAGAGTGTGACATGAGTGTATCACTGGTCCTGTGTTCACGGATGTCACGCCATTAAAAATAAAATAAATACAAACAACTGACTACAGTGGCACTATGACAAAAATGACTTTATTAGTGAACAGTTATTATGAGCAAATGCTTAGATGAAACTTTAAAAAATAAAGAATCTGTTGAAATAAAGTGTTTAAAAAGTGTTCAAACAGAACGTCAAATGTGCATTTAAAAAACACAACAACAAAGATGAAAACCTGCTAATTCATCTCATTCATTTAATGCAGCTGCCACTCCTTTTGTCACCAGCTTTTCACTTGATATTCTTTTCTTTTTACCAGATCACAGAAGCTTTAAATTGAATAGGTGATGCAAAATCCTGCAAAAAAAAACAACCTACCAAATGTGCAAAAGGTAAAAAACAAAACATAAAAATATTTCATGTCATTCAGTGACTGAAAATGTTTGAACTTGACTTTAATTTTCATCTTAGATGCATAAAAAAAGCTGGCTGGTAGTTTTCAGGAGGATTAGTGTCACAGAATAGCCCTTACCTCCCAAATTTAATTCACATGCTAGTTCATCCTTCATTTTCACATACGAGAACCATTTTGCAGATTAATTTCATGCACAGCAATGCATGCAAACTGACTTATTACAGTCGGCCTGGTGGTCTATAATTGCCCCGGATTACCGACATTAGTGACCAGAAGCAGCACCTGAACAACAGTTTGGGTAGGGGCAAATGATCTGTGTGATGTCCCATGTAAGCACTAAAACGTCAAACAAATGCCACAATCCAGGCAAGGCCACAGACTATAAACATACATAATGTGCATATTATCTTACTTAAAAAGAATCCTTCATTTCACCGAAGCAAATTAAAAAAGAAACATAGAAAAAGACAAGAGAAATAGCTTTCTTCGATCAGATACAAAACTGAGTTGAGCTTATGAGAACTAAATGTTAACATGATTTCTACGGCACTTCATCAAAGACTAGAAAACGTGAAAAAAATACAGACACGTTTTTACTACATCAACGTAGCTCTAAAAGCTGAATACTGAAATGCTATAAATAATTTTAGATGACGAAAGTTCATTAAGTTACATTAAAATATTCAAATCTTTTACTACAAAACAAATGAATACTTGTTGCAGACACGTCCACATCAGGGTCAACAGGTGTTGGTATAAACAGAGCTTCACTCGTTTTATTTGAGGGAGCTTCCATCCAGTGTGCTCAGCATGAGTAAAATTCGATGCTGATCCGTTTGGGAATCTGTGCTCATCATCCGAGAGCGAACATCTCATATTTAATCATCCTGACTCACTCTTCTTCATTTTGTTCTGCCGAGTCAGTCCCTGTTGCTCATGCAGCTGAACAGGCTGAGAGAAACGTGTCATGTCTGCTAAACTGGTCACAGACAGAAGTCGCACAACAAGTTTATTTTGGTTCATGACACAGGACTGCTTTGTAAGACCAGCTGATCCTGCGGTGAAAGCTGAAGAGTACTTCATGGCACCAATCCTTGGTGAGGTTGCACTGTTTGTTACTCTGGTTATTCTTTGCATTCAGTCTTATATCTATATCTGAACATTTCCTTCAAACTTTTTCAAGGAGCACGCTCTTGTTCCAGTGCTGCTCCTGATGAATATTAAGCTTCGATGAGAACTTCTCCGGGTTATGTTTCAGTCGAAGTCTGGGAGTCTCTGTGGCGGAGCTGCTCTCGTCTGCTGCTGCAACGATCTCATCTTGATGAGTGGATACAAACAGCCGCAGATGTGTCTTGGAGAGGTTGGTGCAGATGAACAGCTCCACTCTCTCTCTAAATAAAGTGTCCTTCGATCCTTTCATTCAGGCCAAATAATTTTCACCTTCCACGGCGGCACCTGGGCACAGCTCCAGGGCTGGTTGAAGAGCCAAAATTTCTCCCGTGGCTCCTCCAGCGCTGGCGCAGGACAAAGTCATAGTTGGCAGTGGGGCACATCGCATAAAACACGTTGGCTTTGTCGGGTATCTGGAGCTCTGTGGCAAGAAGAGGAGTAAAGTGTCATTTAGTTTTCCGCATTTGAAAGATTAATGCTGACACTTATTTCCAATAATGTCTACCCCTCAAGTCTATTTAAGAAGTTAAAAGCTATTAAAATATTACGAGAGCAGGAGTTGTGAAAAAAAATAAAAATAAAAATATATATATATATATATATATGGAAAGCTGCAGACTGATGATGAAACACATTATCGCACAAGTCAAAATTTTTCTGCTTTCAGATTAAATATCGGTATATCATTTATCTAGTTAATGCGGTGCACAGTTTAAGGTCACATGTCATGATTTATTTACTACTTTTTAGAGGATGCTGTTGTGTTTTTGCAAAGAGCTACAAGCAGAGGAGACACAGCATGTGCAAACTTTGAGAGTCCTCACTGATGAAGGTTCATTCTGTTCTGAGCAGGTTATACCAGCCCTCAAATGTTTTGACTGTTTGAATTGAAGTGTGAAGCAGGGATATTCACCTTTTCCGTTTTTGAGCAACTGGTAGAGGCCGAAATCACTGCAACTGAAGTCCTCCATGTTGTGCTTTTCGAGAGCTCTCTGAATCACCTGAGGTGTGTGCTCCTGACTGGTCAGCTGGAGAGGAAATAACAGAGTCAACACTTCACATCCGTATTGATGCATTAGAATTTTGAATTTTGCATTGAACTGTCACCTTAAAAGGAAGCTAAAGACGCCCCTAACTTTTTCCGTCAACACAATAGGGGACAAGAAAGTTAATCAACTAATCCTGACACTACTCTAGTTTCCTATTTTAGAACAAAGTTTGCCAAAAACATTCTAGCTAACCTTTAAAGAGCAGATATCACCAGACGTACCAGTATGCTCTTATAGACGTTTCCATTGCTGACACACTCCACACTGACCCTGATGATACACGAGTCAGCAACCTGTTTGTTGTAAACAGGCAGTGCAGCCCGAGGAGAGCAGCTGGATGATGATGAGGACGATGGGTCTGGGTTCAGCAGTAGAGAGGGGGACGTGAGGTCTGGATGTGAGGAGCTGCAGGAGGATCTAGACAGTGATGGGGAGGAGGACCCGGAGGAGGAGCCTTCTGTGACGTTGTGAAGTGAGCCTGAGAACGACTGAGGGGAGAGAGAGGAGGAAAGAATATAAATTTGACATTTTTCCCCAGTAACGGTCACACTGTCTGACTATATACAGGAGTGTGGACGGTTCATACCTTTAGTTTGAGTCTGAGGGGAGAGAGCTGAGGTACAGGCAGGTCCTCCATGTCTGAACCGCTCGAGCCAGAAGAGGACACACTGATCTGGTCAGCGTGGGTCTTCCTGACGGGGGTGTCGACAGATGTTCTCAACCTGCAAATGCAATATGAGTTGAGCACTTCTGAGCACTTTAACACTTACAGCTTTTATTAATCTGACTCAAAAAGCAATAAGAAAAATTTAAAGGGTGGCTATTATGATTCTCCTAGTTTTGTGTCATATTTATAGTGTAACAAAGGTAGATGCTGATAAACATGACCAACACTTCAAATCATGAGTCCAAATATACACAAGTGATGTCTGTGAGCCAAAATCTCAGACTCCAGACTGCTTTACATGCTCCGTTTCAGATGTTTTGTTCTGATCTTGGCTCCCATGAAACCTCCTCCAACTAAAATTTTAACCTCTAAAACACTTAAAAATAAACTGACAGACTTAGACTTACGCAGCAAGCTTCCTTGTGAGCAGATAACTGCTCCATGTGTTGGGAGAGCTGGGGCAGAGATCAGCTGGAGGCTCCAGTCCACGAGACAGTTCATAGCTACAACAGACAAAAACAAATAAAATAAGGCATGATGGACTTCACCAAAACCTACTTCATAATGTATATGAAGGGGTTCAGTGTGAGTCTCACCTCTCCTGGTCTGTGAGCAGCGTGTGTGTCTGCAGCCAGGCGGCGACACGAGGGTTGACTGGAAAACTGTAGTGGGAACAAGAAGCTTGAAGCTGCCGAATCTGAGAGAGAATCTCAAATTCCTATAAAGGAAAACAATAAAATACGGCAGAGATTAAACTATAGAACAGAAAGAACAAGGCGGCATATAGAAATCTGTCGGTAACTTATGCAAGACGCCACTAGGAGGCGACACCTACCCGTCTGCGTTTCTCAAAGTTTATGAGGCCACCCTGTGAACAAAAAATGGAAAAATAAACAACCTGAGTTATATTGGCTCATAGATCACTGAAGCGCCATAAAAGCAAACAAATAAAGAACTCACGTCCACTGTGTCGTTCAACGCTGTGTCCAGCATGGTGAGGACTGTCAGGTAAGTGCCCAGGTATGGTACAACACCACTGCTGTAGTTCTAAGGACAAAAAAAACAAATCCATTATTAAAGACTAAGAACATCCTCGCAAAATGAGCAGAAAAACAACTTGTGAGATTTTAAGACAGTGGTGAGCAGAGCAAAGCAGAGCAGAAGGAAACGACGGGAAATGATATTTAATACGTAAGCAGACACAGAAACACGACAGCAGCAGCAGAGAAGAGCATCTTAGTATGTAGACATCATGAATGTGGAGGTTTTATAATATTTTACACAGAGCCACACCCAGCCTGAGAAAACAAATGGACGTGGGAAATGCAACACACACATTTTGGGTGTATGTATCGTTCCATACATACAAACATTTGTGTGAGCTATAAGTATATTAAATATATTTCTATTAAACAAGATGGGGAACCTAGTCACTTATCTAGAAACCGAGCAGGGAACTAAAATTGAGAACAAGTGATATTTAAGGAAGCTAAATTGATGATGGGTGGAAAAAAACAGACTTCTTTCTTTTAGATTTACCGGCCTGCTTAGCTGACAGATTCACTTTATTTTTTTTAGGTGAAATCTAAAATTGAGGAACCATAAATGATGATGAGTATCCTCTTACCATCTGCCTGGACTCCGAGCAGAGCCGGGCTGATTTATCAACCGGCATGCCGCTGCTGTGTGGGTGAGTCCCATCCTGCAGAAAAATGGAAATTCAGGTTTGTGATGTGTGATGAAAACAAAATAGGCATGTTACATAATTCTTCCTGACAGAGTGCTGTGGGTGTCGGAGGGTACTTCTGAAGAACAAACGTGTGTTTAAAACTTGCAAGCGAGTGTTAGACATGTGCACTCAATATATTAATAACCACTGAGTAAGACAAATGCCCAGGGAGCAACTTTTATTTGCAGTTTTATTAGTGTCAGCTAAGAACAACGGGCTTCTCTTTGTCACTGATAAAAGCGGTATCACTGAACACACACTCGTATCAGTTTCTTACCACAAGGCAAGGCTCTCAGAACAAAAAACAAAGTGGTAAGTGAACTGAACACACCTTTAGACTCGTGAATTCAGCAGAATATATGACTCGACCATCCAAAAGGACAAAATAATTAATGAAGAATAACAGCCAGCTTGACAGGACTTCTCTATGAAGCTTCTCTAATGAAACAATTAAAGACCTCCCTCTAAACATTTTAGTTTGACAATGTGATCGCTGAGCTGTGTGAAAATTCATGTGACTGTGTTGGTATTCGTGGCTGGAATTTTTAAGTAGCAGTACACCCTCTGAGCAAGTTTTTAAAATCTGTTTCTCCGTCCATGTTTGTTTGTCAGGTTTTAATTTACCACAGTTTACATTTATCATCATCTAGCTGTAATCTCACCCGGGGACTGTAGACCCAAGAGGCACATATACAAGTAAAGCAGGTTTTATGAAAACTCAAACAGGGCTCTTGTTGTACATTCCAGGAAGAATCCTGGTAACATCTCCCTGCAGTGCAATCATTGTTGTGTTCATCGATTCTCTGAAGACTGAGCTCAAGATTCAAATATCCCGAAGGCAGTACAGTTCTGACTATTTCAAGAACTGGTACACTTGGTGCTAATAACAGCTTTCTTCCCTCATCTTTAGTCCACGTTCTCCCACATGTGTATGTGTAGAAAACACATGTAGTTACCTCCACCAGGATCTCCCTGTTGGTCAGCACACAGTTCTCATCAGGAAAAGTCTCACAAAGGTGTTCAAAGGTGGCCATGCTTTCCCTGAAAACCAAAAATATGTATTACATAAAAATTGTTTCCTTTTCCTGCAGCAGTATATTCTTCTTTTGAGTGAAACAGCCCTGTAATATAAATGAAATACTTGCTGACCTGCTGACAGCTGCCCATGTCTTTTTGAGGCGATACACAGCGTTGGATTGCAGGGCTGAAAGGATGGCCCTTAAAGAAGAGAAGTTCTTCAGCTCTCTGCACTCCTGCACAGATACAACAAGATAGTTAGCCCTGTTCCCGTCTTTCTTGTGTCCTCATTTTGTTTATTTAATAGAAAATTTTAGTCAATCTCAAAATATTTTAGGGAACAAACCTGTGCAACAGCGATCCACCTCTCGATGACGCGCGCTCTGTGACACGGGCTGGTGCGCGAGATGCAAGGTGAGCTCGGAGCAGAGGAGGGGTACAGGAAGTTAGAGGACAAAGAAGGGGACAAGCCAGGAGAGGAAGTGGAAGGGAGTTGCAGGGATGTGCAGAGGAGTGAGGTGATGACACAGTTCGTGACGGCGTTAAACTGGGAGATGGTGGCGCGGACCGTTGGTGCCAGGTTTCGGTTTTCTTTTTTGTCACGTTGGGACCAGACGCAGCCCAGGCAGTGGAAGGGCTCCACTTTGACAAACAGGTCCTGGCGGGGGGGGGATGGTCACAAGACACAAAAATATTAATGAGAGAAAAAAAACCCTCCTCTCGCAATCAACTGAGAAACCCAGAACTTCAAGTTTTTATAAAATGAAACCTACAGCATCCAGTCTGGTCAGCTGCTCAGCCACTTCCCTCACGGGGAAGTCCATAAAGTTGTATTTGTCTTCATTCTTAGACATCTCTGCTTCATCTACCTGCTGTGGTGATTCACTGCTGTGCTCTGACGCAGGCTGGCCACAATCTGTCAAATACAACAAATCACAAATGACATTAAAACGTGCAGCTCAATGCACACGTGAAGGACAACACTCATGAACCTGCGGCGGTATTTGTAAATAAGGAGAGCTGTTTCAGATGTCGTAAAAATGACTATCAAAAAATCAACAGACCAATGAGGTCATTGAAACAAGTAGCTTCCTTCTTTTAGATGAATAGCCCAGATTAGATGGATAGAAGTAATTACGCTTAATCTGGACCTGTAAATTAAATGATTTATTGTTAATATAAGGTCTTTACCTTGTTCCTGGAGCCTCTTAAGCAGGCCCTCTGCATGATGAACCAAACGTCTGAAGCAGAGGCGATGCTGCATGTGGACACACAATGTCCGGAGAGCCTGGTACTGGGGCGGCTCATTGAAGTCTTCGCTGTATTCCTCTAACCAAAACTGAATCACTGGGACCAAGGTACTAAAGGAGATTCATGGGAGATGATGATTACTGATTTATTGTTAATCCGAGGAAGGTGCATAATTTACAACAGATAAAATAAAAACAAACAAACATTGTAATTGTTTTCTGTACTCACCTGTTCGCATTCACAGAGTTATCCAGGTTGGTGACCGAGTCATTTCTGTGATGGGAAAGGGAAACATGATTATGTATGATCACCACAGAAAAGGGCAACATGGTGAGCGAGTGATGACAGAATAAATCCTGTAAACAAGGAAAGTCCCAGGGTTGCAGCTTAACAACTGTTCATCCTGTGGAAATGTCCTCCAACACTCTGAATCCCCGCACACACACCGTGTCCTTGTTACAGAGTAACGAGTGTAAACAGATAAATGCCCCCTAAGGCGTTTAATAACGATATGATATGCGTGCAGTAAAACTGGAGAATGGTGCCATGTTGTCGCATGTGCAGGAACAGGATCCTTTCCCTTTATTACACGAAAGCAGGGCACTAAACAGAACTTTAAAAACCTTAGTGGTCACACCACAGGAGCAAGTCAAAGACTGTAAGTTGGACAAATTAATTCAACCCCACTTATGCAGCACCTAGGCAGTTAAAATATAGTTCTTTAAGAAGTTTTACAATAGCGGCAAAAAGCCACATCCTGTACAAAATCCTGTAAGGCAAAAGAGGGGAAACACAACTTAGGGTTTGTTCTGATGGTGATCGCTTCCAAGAAAGTTCCCAGGAAACCTTTTGCCAACAGCACTGCAGTCATGAGGGCGACTGTTTGAGAAATAATATATGAACTCCACACTAGTGGTCACAGATCCATACAGGATGTAATTAACAAAGCTGAGATAAAAAGGAAAATACAGAAATCAAACCAAGTTTTTCTGAGCTGTGTTTGTTTTACTTTAAAACATCTTTACGAATTTCTGTTCTCCTCCTAACATGATGACGTATTGATGTATATGCAACCCCGAAATATGCTCTCTGTAAAAGATTCCTGAAGGTATTTCCCGAGGCAAAATAAATAAGGTAACTGTAAATAGTTGCTGGGTGTGGAGGGTGTAGCCATGATTGTTCACAATGGAACAAAGCTCGAGACTGCTTTGTTTAGTTCGTGACGATGATACTTGTCATAGAAACCTGCCTCGCGTCAACGCAGGTTTGCTTTGCGAGTAGCTGAGGCGATGTAAACAGGGTGTTAAACTGCTGTGTCCTTTGGAAATTGATTTGTGCACTGGGCATGCTGTAAAACCTGGTTATTATGCATGGGCTCCACTTTCATTTGCAGGCAGTGATGACCTTTTCAAAAGCAGCACGCAGTGGAATACTAAATAAATGTCAATAAGTTAGAAGGCAATTATTAAAGCCCTCTTATCTGTGTGGCTTCCGATAAGGAGCGATGATTAGGGCTTAACTGATTTCGCTTTTCAAATTTCACAAAAGTTAAAGCCTTCATTAGACTCCAGCTGTATACATTTTTACATTTTAAATCAAGCAGCAAAATGATCTCATACGGGCTTACACACCAGCTGACTGCACTCTCATGCTTTTTGTTAACACAAGTCTACAAAATCTCACCTCTGAAACAGCAGCTCAATGAGGGTGCTGGTGGACGTGAAGGCCCTGTAGGTGGAGAGGAATATGTGGATGAAGTCGGACTCCCTTTTCTCAGGGTCCAGTAGGTGGGTGACCAGACGCTCCAGGGTAGCCGCCTTCAGCCTGCGCACCTTCACCGTGTGGTACTGGACGAAGCTCACTGGAAGCTCTGCCATGGTCGAGGTCGGCACAGGCTCCCTGCGTAGCGTGATCCCAAACACTGCCCCGTCCTCCTCCTCCTCGCCCCACTCCTGAACCGGGTCCTGCAGGAGAAAAATTCAGGTCAGGATCTGGCAAATCTGGACCTAGCACGTGAAATTCTCTCCCGTGTTCTGCTTTGGCCTTTGTGATGCTGCAGAGCCCCCAGAATTCATTCAATGTATAAGAGAGAAAAAGAAAATCTAAATTAATGTAAAGACTTGCTATACGCAGATGATTGTTACAAAATTTACTTAACAAATTACATAATTTTATTTAAAAAGCTCAAACTCTGCTTCGATTAAACTCACTGTTGACATGTACACATACACACACACCTAGTGAACGATGACAGATTTTTTTTTTACAGGCGTATTTGTTTATACCAACAAACATGGTGATGATTCATTACACCTGACACAGGTAACTAAAATTTAATGAGGAATTTGAAAGTCTATTTTATTCTGAGTTAGGTACACCCTCATATTTCCTCCTCCAAAACTTTGGAGAAATAGTCAAACATAATAGGAAAAAAGGGGCCATTAGTTTATTTATATGTGTGGCACAAAATTACAAAATTGTGTAATGAGAGATTGACAACTTATTTTAACATCGGATCTGAGAAATCTCGAGATGCTCCATGATTGGGGTTTTGTAATCTAGTCATATAAATGATAAACAACAACATTATAACATCTTTGACAGTCGAACAACGAACTCATGTTTAAAAATAAATCTAAACAAAAGGCCCAAACTACTTCTGAAGACCACTGATCAGCTGAATTATTAATTATATAACCTATCAAAGATATGTGAGATTAGACAGTGCCTGAAACTACAGAGAAACTATTAAAGCACAAATAATTATAAACGAAGAAAAGAAAACACTTCTTATTTGATGTATCTTAAACTGATCCAGCATCCCTTCATACTAATAACTACAACCCCATATAAATCGTGTTATACAAAGCAACAGACACTAGACAGCAACTGGGCTCCAAACCCCACAGGCGAAGTTTAAACAAGGTTTAAAGGTTTAAAACAATCTCAACCTTTCCATTAGATCTGGGTGTCACCTCATCTTCTAATACTCACAGACCTGAAATGAGGCTCGCTGACCCGGCTGGTAAACAAGCGTTATTTGGTGCATGCATGACAATAGGAGCAGAGCTTTCAAATACCTGACACCACATGACAGAAACCAGTGTGCAAAGCACATTGTGACACCAGCGCATACTCAACAGTGAATGAAACGTTTATACTTTATATTTTCCCTGCACACTAGAGAATCACATGAAGCTGAAGAAAAATGAAAACAACCGAGAATGAAAACACTGAGATTTATGTGTTAACTTATAACTAATGCATGCCAGAAAGCAGATTTGGAATTAGCGATAGTTCATTTCACCTACCATGGATAACTGCCATTTTCCCATCTTTTTCCTGCTCTTGGGGTAAATAAGTCCTTCTGTGTGTAAACTCTCGTGGCAGTGGATATTTAAGGATTCAATCCCGTCCTTCGACACTTGGCTTGAGTTTGAAGTAAACCTGACTCTTCCATCCTTCATAAATAATAAAGCGAAAATGTATCTTTAAAAAATAATAAATAAATACAAAGATGTGCGAGGGGAACTCTCTAAAACGTGGCTTAACTAGAATGATGTCTGAACGGGCAGAAGGAACAGGAGTTATTTCGGTGGGCGGGGCTAATGAACAGGTGTGGGCCGGCTCAACACAACTGACCAATAAGATGAGGCAAATAAATAGCATCAGATGCTATCGTGCATATTTTAAGCCTGAGGTTATGACTAGAAATTTGTTACTGATACTCGCAATACTGTAAAGATTTCCAGTGCTGTTATCACAGCAGCATCAGCGGAGTAATATGATCATTGCTGTTTACGTGTGACAACAGGAAGTAAGGACCCCCATCCGTCTGTTTGGCTACTTTTTAAATGCTGGAACCTCAAATTGAAAGCCACTAAAAGTAAAATAAACCACGGAGAGTCACAAAGACAGAGTTAATCGAATGGTATTAAACAGTTCCGTATTTATTTTCTAAACCACATAGAGTTTAGATATAAATAAATAAAGTGAAAAAAATAAAGTGGAGTAATAATGGTCTTAAAAATCAACTGCTAGAATTTACAGCGAGAGTTTAGAAGAACCAAGCACAGCCATTACAGGTGAAGTCTATGACTTCTAGTGTCAGAGATATCACATTTTGTCATGGGTTTGGCATGTTTGCTGGTCATAAATTTAGCCTCACTTCCCTCACTGAAGCCACTATGATGTTGTTCTAGTCCAGCACCCTTCCTAGAATAGGAAACTTGACTGTCTACAGTGCCATTTGAGTGTTAGTACCAGAAACATAATGCAACATGAGGGCTTACGATATGTGTGTTAGTAGTGAGTCATGTCTATATGTTTTAAAATAACTAATAAGTAA